>JACMIG010001445.1:3071-20386 GCA_014805385.1 Levipalatum texanum
CATACGTCTACATATTGAAATGCTGCATTTCAATACGTAGACGTATGGGGAAAGTGCACTCCGTCTGGGGCCAAAAAGTTACTGCTACTCCTACTTTAAAGGGACCTGTAGACCTCGCTCACTAACCCCCGTAATTCCAGCCACATCACCGCTGCCATCCCCGACAGCTTCGACTCGCGCACGCAGTGGGCCAACTGCCCTTCCATCGGAACCGTCCGCGACCAGTCCAACTGCGGTTAGTGCTATCTGCAGTAGATGTAAAATCTAAAAGAAGGGTTTATCTACCGTAACCCGAACATTCGTTGCAGGATCCTGCTGGGCGTTCGGAGCCGCTGAGGCCATCTCCGACCGTATCTGTATCGCTTCCGCGGGAAAGACCGTCGTCAACGTCTCCGCCTCTGACCTCCTCTCATGCTGCGGATTCTCCTGCGGAATGGGGTACCGTAATCTGCTCTTTCCGATCGCAAAGTGGAACTTACCGTAATCCAATTCTAATCGCAAACTGAACGTCCATCCCTAACCTACCCCATCTACAGATGCGACGGTGGATACCCCATCTCCGCCTGGCGCTACTGGGTCTCCAACGGACTCGTCACTGGCTCCAACTACGCCGACAAGGTTGGTTGGCAGTTTGGCTACGGATGCTTGACAGTAATCCACGAGGTATATCGAAAACTGAAACCCTTGCAGTCCGGCTGCAAGCCCTACGACTTCCCCGAGTGCGAGCACCACATGGACGGAGGACACTACGGACAGGTTGGTTACTGTATCTACAAGTGTAGATACAAGTAAAATAGGACTCATCTTATAGTGTTGAAATATTTTAATGGGACTAATTTTGCAGTGCAACGCCCTCCCCGACTACGACACCCCCAACTGCAAGAAGTCGTGCCAGGACGGCTACGGCAAGACCTACGCCGATGACAAGTTCTACGGTATGTTTGGGCGGAAGGTCTCGAGGGGAAGCTGCTAGAATCCGGGGGTCAAACATCGCCCTCACTGGAAGGAGAAGATCACTGATTCCATTGACAGATAAGGGGTCAATCATGAGAGATCACAAGGGACCTTCTCAGAATTGAACACAAAAATGTGTGCCCGGTGATGGTATTTCCCGTTTACGATAAGAAGGGTGTCTATTATGGTGGTATTTGTCAAAGATGGCGGCAACGTCGTAGGGGACTCGTGCCATTCGAGAAGCTCGTAAAGATAAGAACAGACGAGTCAATCATGAGAATCATTCGAAACGCCGCCAATTGATAAGAAAATGGCCATGAGATGCAAGCCGAATTTTGATGGGGATCTTCGTATAGAGGTGTAGGGAGATATAACATGTAGTAGATCCTTGTATATCCTTCTCAAAGTGGACATTCACGTCCAGATGTGGATGCTCCTTAAGAAAAGGTCTTCATTTGCAAGTGCATATCCAACCATATAGGTACCATCATTCCAAGCGTAGGTCCATCGCAGAGAGGGTCTTTACTTGCAAGTGTAGACAGAGCAGAAGGGCATGCTTCATCTAAAGGTGCTGTTGGAAGTACAGATAGAAATTTACATTCAGCTGTAGACACAATTTTAAGGGGACATCAGAAATCTCCATCAAAAACAACGTAACAATCCTTGGTTATTTTCAGGAAAGTCCGCCTACGGAATCGCCGCCAAGGTCTCCGAGATCCAGAAGGAGATCATGACCAACGGACCCGTCGAGGCCTCCTATGACGTCTACGAGGACTTCGAGCACTACAAGGGAGGAGTCTACCAGGTATCAACCAGGGCTATGTACAAACACAAGTAGCACAACTTGAAGCTATCTAGAAAGATCTGTTACTAGCTCATATTGGAAAGATTCCAAAATTCACATACATCCTCTGCAGCACACCGCCGGACAGTACCTCGGAGGACACGCCGTCCGCGTTCTCGGATGGGGAGTCGACAACGGAATCCCCTACTGGAACGTTGCCAACTCCTGGAACGGAGACTGGGGAGAGCAGGGTAATCGTTCATATCTGCAGTTGCCGGTAGTTTATTTACACCAGGCGGTCCCCGTCGCCTGCGGCGGCGGGGAACGCCTGGCGGTTTAGGTTTCAAACTACAAACTACAAACGTGACGCACGCAGTCACAGACAGACAAACACGCTCTTTATATAGTAATAGATAATATAAGTGAAGACAAAACTTACAATTAGAGGATGCTCTCATGGATTTGTAGATGCAATTTACAATTAAAGGACGCTTTTATGAAATTTTATGTCTTAATGCATCTACAATTTCAAGCTCTCGTGAAATTGTAGATGCAACTTCAAATTGTAGATCTAACCAGGGAGGCTCTCATGAAGTTGTAGATGTAACCAAGGTTTAATTGCAGGATATTTCCGCATCATCCGCGGAAAGAACGACTGCGGCTTCGAGGAGGCCATGGTCGCCGGTCTGCCCAAGCTCTAAATGCCGGATGTCCACCCGATCGTCCGCGTGTAAACCTGTAATAATAAATCCACCCCCATGTACATCGATTACCGGTGATAAATCACAGATAACACCATATCGACGAAGAATCGTGCACCGCAGAAAAGAACACACGTTTGTCCAAGATTTGTTAACTCATCCCGCATTCATGACTCGGATACCACACTCACCGCGAATAACATAACTGCGAGAAAAACTTAGCTGGTCTCATTCCTTTTCTGATTTTCTTTCCATGTTGCAGAACATTGAGTTTCCAAACAATCACCTCATAACTGGTTGTGCGGACATTGTAAGCGAAAACACTCTTTCCGAGTTTTCGCGTCCTGAGAACTTTGGAAGCAGCAGTATCCACAATGAACATCGCATGGATATCCGAAATTGTCATCATGATATTCCTCGTCAAGAAGAAAAATGCACCCTAGCATCATCATGGTACACAAATTATGCCCCCTCTTGGTGATTACGACACCCAGCCACCGGAGAAGCGGTTGAGCAGGCCGGTCAGGAAATGCTTGTGAGGATAAACTGTTACGATCATCGCCAACTCCTATGCATTTCGAAGACG
Organism: Levipalatum texanum; assembly: GCA_014805385.1. Taxonomy (NCBI): domain Eukaryota; kingdom Metazoa; phylum Nematoda; class Chromadorea; order Rhabditida; family Diplogasteridae; genus Levipalatum; species Levipalatum texanum. The sequence goes on from JACMIG010001445.1 coordinate 6,097, forward strand.
AAAAGAACGACCGCTTCACCGCCGAATGGACCAACACCTATGGTGTTGTTACCGAGCTGTACCGCCGTGATTGGTCCGCGGGAGATGGCATGGCACGCTGTAAGAAGTTCCCCATCGACTGCCGAGGATATCAGGGGCTAAATGAAGTGGAGGATCAAAACGGTATGGAGTGTTTTTTCACTGCTCAAGATCTTCAAAACCCATCGCTCATGAAACACAAGCGTCATCATGAATGCTTGCATTTTGCCAGCAGACATCTATGGGCCACTGCTGATACGTGAAAAAAACGCTTTATCGACTCTAGTATGGGGCAATACACTCCCTCAACCCTCAACCCACCAATTCAGTGTTCGTGTCTCAAGAATCGGTCAAGGAACCGATGCAACAGTAGATGGAAAAACATTTGGCCCGCGGGGTGTATCATGATCTGACATCAGACTATATGAACTCTCCTCATTGGTCAGTTTCAATCTATTGTAGCGACCGATTCAGGAGAGATGACAATTGGATTGGAATGTTGGGGGGTAGTGCAGAGCCCCACACGATAGAACCGATAAAGCCAATTCGGGCGCAGGTTGTTCCCTTGTTAGGTAAAACCTTTGAATGAAACCATTTGAAAGACATCCATGGAATCGAACCGTGACAAATTAATTGTATAGAAGCTTTACTGTTTCCAGCACTGAATATCCGTACTGATGCACTGGACCACTGCTGACATTACATAGTAGTATGCATTATTAAATTAGCATCTGTTGAGCAAAATTAGCATGCAGACTACATTTATTATAGATTTAGAGGCTCCTCGCTCTTGTATTGAATAATTATATCGGTCCAGTCCCTGCATTCATCCATCCGGAAACATTATCGTGCTTGTGCTTCGATGCCCTGAGGGCTCTTTATCTTTGCACTGCATTATTCTCTTCTTGCAGGACAATGATCAATTCTCCTGATGAGGACAATGGCAGAGGATGAAGGCGTCATTATTCTTTGTCCATTTGAGCCTCATTTCAATTATCCTGATAAGCCGGGCCTAAGAATGAATGTGAGGAATGCCGCGCTCCGCAAAAGAGCTGGGTTTGTGGTGAAAACAGTATACAACGTCACGAGTTAATCTGGAAATCCTCGCTGACAAAATCGTTCCTCCTTTGTACACTACCGGCCATAAGTATCCGGACACTTTTTCATGTCTTCATAACTTTTGGCTGACTCCATGAAATCAATGGGGGTAAAAAGGACATGGTAGACCAACTCGAGGCCAGTATGTCGGAAAGTGGCACCGAGCCTGCATAGCCTCTGGCTATAATTGATCGATCATTAGAAAATGCGATTTTTTCAGCTTTTTTGATTTTTACCCCCCACCCTGGAATCGAGTCAGATTAAAAAACCAAAAAATCTGCTTATACATCAACCTCGTGGGAACATACACGCATGATGACGGGAACCTCATTTTGGTGTTGCCTCAAAATCGTGGACACTTATTGGCAAAATGTGCCTTCTATGCCAAACTGTCACAAGACATCACAGGAGCAAGCCTGCCAAGTTTCACGATCTTAGCTCATTCTGCACGGAAGATACAGCGAGTTGTGTGAGACGTCTGACGCGTCCGGATCGACAAGCATATTTACACTTTGACCACAAACGTGCCCCAAACATGCCTGAATTTTACTGGAAATGGCCTATAATGAGTAATCTTCACTTATTCTTTCATAAAATATCACCAGCATTACTCTACCTGATAATTTAGGACACCATGTGTCGGCGAGGTGCCGATCCGGCCGCGTCAGAGGTCTCACAAACTCGCTGTATCTTCCGTGCAGAATGAGCTAAAATCGTGAAACTTGGCAGGCTTGCTCCTGTGATGTCTTGTGACAGTTTGGCATAGAAGGCACATTTTGCCAATAAGTGTCCACGATTTTGAGGCAACACCAAAATGAGGTTCCCGTGGAAAGTGAATTTCGTCATAGTGCCCAAAATGAAACTTTTTTGTGTTGGAAAATAAACACCCTCCGAAGTGAATAATTATGATACCCTGTTTACTGCGATTCGACGTATTGGCCGTAAATTATGGAATTTAACATAAAATAAGTGACAATCTTTGAGCTCCTGATACAAATACAGGAAATTTTTACCGAACTTGGCATCATGCGTGTATATTCCCACGAGGTTGATGTATAAGCAGATTTTTTGGTTTTTTAATCTGACTCGATTCCAGGGTGGGGGGTAAAAATCAAAAAAGCTGAAAAAATCACATTTTCTAATGATCGATCAATTATAGCCTGAGGCTATGCATGCTCGGTGCCACTTTCCGACATACTGGCCTTGAGTTGGTCTACCATGTCCTTTTTACCCCCATTGATTTCATGGAGTCAGCCAAAAGTTATGAAGACATGAAAAAGTGTCCGGATACTTATGGCCGGTAGTGTAGTGGGACCCTCGTGGGGCTCGGAGCTTCGTAGATGAATCCACCGATCACACCATGCTTTGTTGTGAATTGGCACGTGCGGTACCAGAATAGAGTAATGGACTATAAAGTCGTAAAAATTCCCCGACCCTTTGTTCAAACAAACTCGATCTGACGTTTTCCTCATGAGCCTGATCTTTATGTGCCTGTGATCTTGGGATGGTGCCATAACGTTCCACTGATGCCAATCAGCGCGGGAATCTTCGCGAATAACTGATGGACGAGTGTTGTTGAAGAGAGCGCAGAATACTGTATGCCAAACACACCATGGCCCTTATGTCATTATGAGAATATCTCAAGGTTGATATCGGAATTGTCAGCATGCGCGCACGAGCAGGTCAAACATCTTGGTCAATCGAATATTCATAGAAGACTCTGATTGTGAGAAATAAACACAAATCAACCGACCGGCTTATTGTCTGTCAGCAACCAGTTGGTGCCGAAATAAATTACTATTATAGTTGTCTATCGCTCGGTTGGAAACGGAACGAAAGACTCTTTATTTTCTTATCGATAACGAAACGACTGTCCATTCAACTTATCGTAAAATGCCGGACATATTGTTAGTCAGTAGCCAGTATTGCGAAAAACACAGTTGATGACGAAAAGGCAGGCTTACAGCAAGCTAGTTGCGCGGAACCTTGTGACAAGGGTACGGCTGGTGATGGCAGGCAATAATCGGCTGGACCACTTGGCATCCAAACGACAGACATAGCCAGAACCAAAGGAATATAGCGGATCGACAGGCGTAGTCACTGGCGACGCAGCAGACTGATTGCTAAAGATTGCCCAACGAGGCTGTAGAAACATGTACGATTGCCTAGTCTACCACTTATTATCTAGGGAGTCATCAAAAGATTTAGCACCCTATAACTTAGCAGGAAATATGTATCTCGATGGGCCAAAGTCCGTCAAACACAAACGAATGCTTACGTCATCTGACAAACGTTTCGTTCATATCTCTGCTGGGAGGAATGCCTCGTGTCCTTGCATGTCCACGAAAGACTTTTCTGCTGAACTCATGGAAGAGCCGCTGCCACGACCGGTACCGCGGGGTCAAAGGCGGCCTTGGAGCTGATTCCTCTACTCTTCTAAGGTCTCTCCAAGGGGCAGTATGACAAAGAAGGACGAAGAGAGCGCAGACCAAGAGACAATGCATAATCTAGAAGACAATGTTATCATCCCGTGCCATTGGTGCTGGTCACGGGGGGATTGCCAGGACGAAAGCAGTGCGCCTTCGTGGAATGAGCCCCTCGCGATAATGCATTGTGATGTCAGCGTGGCCCAGATAAGTGAGGCCTTAACCTAAAACACTGGAGGTGATGATATTAACGGGGGTGATTTCTAAAAGTCAAGGAATATACCCAGACACGAACCCAGTGTGTTCAACGTTATCCGTCATGCTCTCCATTTTACAGGTGAACATGACAAATCTACTGCAGCGCAGTGGGAGGTCTTGTGGAGCGATCTGAAGAGATATTTTGAGCTGTATGTACAGTGTGGAAGCAGGATCATGCATCGAAAACAAATTTTTTAACATCTGTTCTAAGCGCATAAAGATATGGCTTCGTTGTAGCCTACACTGAATTCTCAAGAATGCCAACCGCATCATATTTTCTCGTGAGAATGTCCGCGAACGATTTTTTCGGCAATAACAAGCATGCTGAATGTGTGCTGAGCTACAGCTTGTGGGGGGCGAGCTCAGCATTCCTCTTGTATAACAAGGGGTCTCAACGATGTGCAGAAATATGCCGCCTCATTTCGACCCTATCACTTGTAGCCTAAACAATTGGGGTCTCTGAGTGGGGCTTGTGCCGCTCAGCCTTTAGCTTAATTCATGAATTTCTCTTGTGAATCCCAGGAGGCAAAGGAGAAAGGAAGAGGGACAGACGGATAGAGAAAGCCGAATCTTTCTAGGCTATGATGTGCATCCCGTGATCGGGGGGTCGTTATCGCAGATGAACAATGCTCTCGTTCTTTCTTTCTCTCCGTCGCCCGTCCCTCGACCGAATTGGGAGAGTATAAAATAGAAGCATTTCCAGGGGAACTTCACTCCTCGAGTCAACACCCTTCATTAACCATGGTGAGTCTCCTCTTCCTCCTAGAGTAGCTTAGTCGGATACGGTACCTGAAATATAGACGGTTTGGCGATATGGTACCTACTGTACCTACAGCGGGTACCTACAGTATTCAAAATCTTTTCGTTGCAGAAGTTCGTCGTGCTTGCTGCCCTCGTGGCATCGGCCTCCGCCTACGCCCCGCTCACGTACAACTCCCCCACCCTTTTCTCCTTCTCCCGCATCCTCCATTTCCTCGTTCTCAACTTACGCCTTCTATAGCTTCTTTGCCTTCTTACGAGAAACTGACAGCAGAAGAACGAAATTTCATTAGCCAAAAAGTCCAAGGAATCAGTGCAATATTAGCTTGCACTGTTAGCAATGACGAATTGCCGATAAGAAGTGCTGGGAAAGTGCATCATATTGCTTGAAAATTGCCAGAGTGCAAAGATTTTAATTGCAGGGATGTCATCCCCAAGGCCGCCATGGCCCTCAAGGGAGATGCACTCCGCGACTACGTCAACGCCATCGGCACCACCTGGACGGTACGGTAGTTTCGGTGCCTTTGGGACACTGTAGCTCACGAGAGTACGGGAGAGCACTCGGAGTACAGACGGTCGAACAATTACCTTTTCCAGGCCGGAGACGCCGACATGTCCCACCGCAACAACCTGATGGGCATCAAGTACACCAAGCTCCCCGAGGGAGTCGAGTACATGGTTGAGGTGCGCTGAAAGCTATCGTACCTTCTTAAAGAAGTGTCTTTAGATGAAATCCGAGAAGGCCCTCCCCGACAGCTTCGACGCTCGCCAGCAGTGGCCCGCCTGCAAGTCCATCGGAGCCATCCGTGATCAGTCGCAGTGCGGAGCCTGCTGGGCTTTCGCCGCCGCTGAGGCCTTCACCGACCGTACCTGCATTGCCTCCAACGGAAAGCTGACCCCCGAGCTGTCGGCCGAGGACCCGCTCTCCTGCTGCGGATCGTACTGCGGATACGGGTACCGTAATCCTTCTTGTGTGTTGTCGCAAACTGAAATCGAATCGCATCCTGGAACCTACCATAACTTCAACCACCTTCAGATGCGAGGGAGGATACCCCATCCGCGCCTGGCAGTGGGCTACCCAGAAGGGATTCTCCACCGGATCCGGATTCTACGAGGCTGTAAGTGGATTATTCGATAACATTGTTTTGTAGATACTAGTTTATCTGCAAGCTTAGATGAGGTTCGAAACATGAAAAAATATCGACTTCCTACAGGCCGGCTGCAAGCCGTACTCCATCGAGCCCTGCGGCACCCACACCGTCAACGGCGTGACCCACCACCACGACTGCTCCAACTACGAGCCCGACACCCCGTCCTGCTCGTCCAAGTGCACCAACTCCAAGTACACCACTGGCTACACCGCCGACAAGCACTTCGGTAGGTTCAGTTGGATATGGGCTCAGTTTGAAAATTTATATCCGAAGTTCGATCCCTCTCTATGCCAGTCCTTTTGCAGCCAAGTCCGCGTACGCTGTCAAGCAGTCCGTCACCGCCATCCAGACCGAGATCATGAACAACGGACCCGTTGAGGCTGCCTTCACCGTCTACGAGGACTTCGACCACTACAAGAACGGAGTCTACCAGCACGTCTCCGGATCCGTCCTCGGAGGCCACGCCGTCAAGATCCTCGGATGGGGAACCGACAACGGAACTCCCTACTGGCTCGTTGCCAACTCGTGGAACACCAACTGGGGAGAGAGCGGCTTCTTCCGCATTGTCCGCGGAAAGAACGAGTGCGGCTTCGAGGAGGCCATCGTTGCCGGACTCGCCAAGGTCTAAGGCTCTCGCTTCCCTCCACGAATACATACCGGTGTACAGTAATCCTAATAAATGTGTATATACCCGCCCAATCACAACCGCTTATCTACAATCTATCTATACGCTTGAAAGGTGAAAGAGCAAAGGGCCACCATTCTTATCGGGAGTATTCCCATCGTCACTTGGTCGTGATCACAATGGGAACGGTTATCAGTGGTATTCCCGTCTCGAGTCTCCTCCGGGTTTGATTGACAAACCTCATCTCTCAGTCTCACGCCTCATCTATCGGGCCAAACAGGCATCCTTTCTCGAGCAAGTTAGAGGGGAGGGAGGTGGAGAAGTTTCTTTTTTTTACAATAAAAAAGGTGGAAAAGCTTCCGCGTACAGCAAGGGAAGTGAAGAAGCTTCTGTCCACAACAAAAAAGGTGGAAAAGTTTCTATAGTGCCGCACCACAGAACTTCTAAAATACTTGCGCTCGTTAGCAGACAGTTCCGTTTGTACCTTTCAAGAGAAAAGGTATCTATGGCTGAAATTTTTCATGCTACTTGTGCCTAGATTCCAACCGAAGAAAAGCTTCTGCCTACAGCAAGGGAAGAGAAAAAGCTTTTTCCCACAACAAAAAGATGTAGAAGTTTCTGCCTACAGCAAGGGAAGTGAAGAAGCTACTGTTAACTACAAAGAATTGGAGAAGCTTCTGCTTACAACAGGTGAAAAGGCTTCCGCCAACAGCATGGGAAGTGGAGAAGTTTCTTCCCACAACAAAAGGTGCAGAAGTTTCTGCCTACTGCAAGGGAAGTGGAGGAGCTACTGTTAACTACGAAAACGTAGAGATGCTTCCGCCTTCAGCAGGGGAAGTGGAGAAGGTTCTGCACACAACAAAAAGGTGGAGAACCTTCTGCCCACAGAAATGGAAATGGAGAAGGTTCTCCTAACTACAAAAAAGGAGGCGAAACTTCTGGCAAAGGCAAGGGAAGTGAAAAAGCTTCAGCGCATAGCAAAAAAGATGGAGAAGTTTCTGCCTACAACAAGGGAAGCGAGGAAGCTACTGTTAACTACAAAAAATTGGAGAAGCTTCTGCTTACAACAAGAAGGTGAAAAGTCTTCCGCCAACAGCATGGGAAGTGGAGAAGTTTCTTCCCACAACAAAAAGGTGCAGAAGTTTCTGCCTACTGCAAGGGATGTGGGGAGTTACTGTTAACTACGAAAAGGTAGAGATGCTTCCGCATTCAGCAGGGGAACTGGAGAAGGTTCTGCACACAACAAAAAAGGTGGAGAACCTTCTGCCTACATAAATGGAAATGGATAGGCTTCTGCTAACAACAAAAAAGGAGGCGAAACTTCTGCCAAAAGCAAGGGGAAGTGAAGAAGCTTCTGCCCATAGCAAAAAAAGGTGGAGAAGATTGTGCCTTCAGCAAGGGTAGTGGAGAAGCTTTTTCCCATAACAAAATGTGGAGAAGTTTCTGCTTACCGCAAGGGAAGTGAAGAGGCTTCAGCTCATAGCATAAATGATGTAGAAGATTCTGCCTACAGCAAGGGAAGTAGAGAAGCACACAATAAAAAACGTGGAGAACCTTCTGCCCACAGAAATGGAAATGGACAAGCTTCTGCTAACTAAAAAGGAGGCGAAACTTCTGCCAAAGCAAGGGAAGTGAAAAAGCTTCAAAAGCAAGGGAAGTGAACAAGCGATCAAACTTCTTCGCTTCCCTTGCTGTAAGCAGAAGCTTTCCACCTTTTTGTTGTGGGGCAAAAACGTCTTCATTTCCCTTGCTTTGGCAAAAGCTTCTCCACCTTTTCAGTTGTGGGCAGAAGCTTCTCCACTTCCCATGCTGCCACCCCCAATCTTTGTTCGACAAGGCCAGTGTAGAAGTCGATCATGCCAAATCTACGGGATGCATCGCTGGGATCACTTCTTAGTCAGAAGTACGATGGAAGGAATCAAATCCGGCGCTGTGAACTTTCTGGTCGACTCTTTTGCGGACGGATTCATATATTTTCGCCGGAATAAACGTTCCGGACAGTACGCTCATCACCCTGCGATCTCTCTCCACTGTTCTCTAGTTGTCTGGCAGTTAGAGAAACGAGAGAACAGTGGAGAGAGATCGCAGGACAATCAGCGTACAGTTCGTTTATTCCTCCGACAATAACAGGAGTTTCTATTATGCACTACGTAAATTTGCTATCTCCCATTCCACTGGCATCTTGACAAGTTTACAGCCATGCACGTTTGTGAAATGTTGCCGACATGCTGGCATGTGCTGGTATGTACAATCATGCATGTCATTGAATCTATCCAACCGCGTTTTGTATGATATTTTGGCCCTTGACCTGCCTTCATCTGGGCAAAATAGCGCGCAAGTTTGCGTGCAAACCGGCAGTCAAGCGTTCAAGTTGCAAGTCTGCATGCCTGCTCTCAATACGGCATATGCACTACAGCTACATTGGCATGGCCGGATAAGAGATTCATGCCGATCATACCCGGTAAAAACCACCGTACCTCAGCTTATGAAGTGACTCCGTCCAACAAGTCCGGTGCTGTGATCCGGGCGAAATTTGGTCGAACCCTACGCGATCTCTTAAAGAAGGAGTAGGAGCAAGATTCCGGTCTGTAAAAGAGCTGTGGAAATTGTGGATAAAATATGCTAAAATGCATACACAGGCGAAAGTGCACGTGTACTTTCGGCTGTGTCTGCATTTTAGAATATTTTATACACGATTTCCACAGCTCTTTCACGGAATGGAATCTTGCTCCTACTCCTTCTTTAATAAATCTGAAATGGTACCTGGCTAAAATTATAATTAGAAGACACATGAAGTGCATGGCCTTGAAATCACTATTCGTACCATCAGTATGAAACATGCATTTATTCACAAGTTCTTGTGAATAAAGTAAATATTTCGATAAAGTATGCTCAGAGCGGCGAGCTCACGAGATCAGTCGAGCAGCGTAGGTATACGTGTCTTAAGTGGAAATATGGCTCACCATTTAATCACTTGTTTCGCTGAACTATTGGTCTCAGAGAGGAAGAGGCTTGCCGCCTCTCATATCTCTTCGACATGTTTCCTTCTCTCTTCTTTTGCTTATTACGTGAACTTGCTATCTACCGTACGTTTGGAATAAAACGCACGAAATATCATAAATTATCATAAAATCTTATAAACGGCAAAACTCGGCTAAAAAGGGGTCAAATCGCCTCGTTCTCTTTTTGAGCATTTAGAGCGTGGCCGATTTGTATATGAGCTACAGTGGAAAAGCAGAAAACAGCCCACATCAGGGCTAAATCGGGTCAGAAATGAAATGCAGGCAGCTTGCCTAATTGCCGGTCGCACTCTCCGGATATCATTTCTGACCCGATTTAGCCCTGATTTGGGCTGTTTTCTGCTTTTCCACTGTAGCTCATATACAAATCGGCCACGCTCTAAATGCTCAAAAAGAGAACGGGGCGATTAGACCCCTTTTTAGCCGAGTTTTACCGATTATAAGATTTTATGATAATTTATGATATTTCGTACGTTTTATTCCAAACGTACGGTATCAACCGAGAAGGACAAAGGAGGAGAAGAGAGTCACACTTTAAAGAAAAGAGGAATTTGGCTGTGATACTGTGCGATTCCTTGGTTTCTGCAAAGATGGCACACAAGCGACAAAACCTCGTTAACTCTCGTCACATGAGATCATAAGACGTTATCGGCCAGAAGGTAACAAAGCTTCTTCTCTTTTTCTCTCCGTCCTTTATCCCTTGCAAGTTTTCGGAGTGAATAAAAGCGGCGCATTATCAAGGGATCTTAACTCCTCGAGTCAGGACTTTCAGTCATGGTGAGTCATTCGTTTGCTCCTTGCTGTTGGCATACTGTAGCTAGAGAATCCGGTTTCACATAATCTATAGAAGTTAGATTTTACTCCAAAGAGTAATATAATTCTTTCGTTGCAGAAATTCGTCGTGTTGGCTGCCCTCGTGGCATCGGCCGCTGCCTTTGGTCCCCTCAGGTACCGTCTCCCTCCTCTCCTACCGCTCACGGAATCTATTACTTCAGGGACGTCATCCCAAAGGCCGCCATGGCCCTCAAGGGAGACGCTCTTCGCGACTACGTCAACTCCATCGGCACCACCTGGACGGTACTGTTTGATTACTTTAGCTCTCGAGATTACGGTAGCGAATCGGAATTAAACGATCAATCACAGGCTGGAGATGCGCACATGTCCCACCGCAACACCCTCATGGGCATCAAGTACACCAAGCACCCCGAGGGAGTCGAGTATGCGGCTGAGGTGCGTTTTAGCTAATTTTCCCTAAGAATTTCTGCCTCAAATATAGTGTAATCACGGTCAACGATGCGTTTTAAGATCAAGTCCGAAAAGGCCATCCCCGACAGCTTCGACGCCCGCCAGCAGTGGCCTAAGTGCACGTTCATAGGAGCCGTTCGCGATCAGTCGCAGTGCGGTGAGGATCCCTCTAAAAATGGGAAATGTATACTCAAGGTCTATACGTCTTGTTGACGGCAATCAATTGTGGGAGTCCGGAACTTTGCTTCAATTTTCTTTGTACCTCAGAAAACCGAGAAAGCAACCAGATTGAAAGTTCTCCTGCTAAATATGTCATACATATGCGATTTCATGACATTGGAAAGGAGGATTGGTCAATCGGGGAGAAACGCTTAAAGGCATACATCATCCGAACCCTCATCACACCGTAAATCTTTACATCATCCGAACCCTCATCACACCGTAATCGAATACATCATTGCAGGAGGCTGCTGGGCGTTCGCCGCCGCCGAATCCCTCACCGACCGTACCTGCATTGCCTCAAACGGAAAGATTACGGCTGAGCTCTCGCCCGAAGACCCCCTATCCTGCTGCGGATCCTACTGCGGATACGGGTACTGAATACTGCATGTGTAATCGCTACACGCAATAAAGTAATGGGTTTGAAGGAACAATTTTTATGCTCCTGCAGATGCGAGGGAGGATACCCCATCCGCGCCTGGCAGTGGGCTGTGCAGAAGGGCTTCTGCACTGGCTCTGGATTCTATGAGAACGTGAGTGAATGAAATTCTGACGGAGCAAATCTGACTGATCACTTTGTAATGTATGCAATCTTAATGGAAATTTCGTGGAGCCACAATATCCGCACCTTTGAAGGTCGGTTGCAAGCCGTACTCGATCGAGCCCTGCGGCACACACACCGTCAATGGCGTCACTCACTACCACGACTGCTCCAATTACGAGCCCGACACCCCGTCCTGCTCGTCCTCGTGCACCAACCCCAGCTACCCCATCCCTTATGCCCAAGACAAGCACTACGGTAAGTTAAACCGGTTTTTGCTCAGCATTCCACTCCATATCACTTCCTTTGCAGCGAAGACTGCGTACGCCGTCAAGCAGTCCGTCACCGCCATCCAGACCGAGATCATGAACAACGGACCTGTTGAAGCTGCCTTCACTGTCTACGAGGACTTTGACCACTACAAGGGCGGAGTCTACCAGCACGTCTCCGGATCCGTCCTCGGAGGCCACGCCGTCAAGATCCTCGGATGGGGAACTGACAACGGAACGCCCTACTGGCTCGTCGCCAACTCGTGGAACACGAATTGGGGAGAGAACGGTAAGCGTGCCTTTTAGCTGTTGCAGATGCAACAAGGAGGATTTTCATGAACATTTATTTTATAATAGATACAACTTTAAGGGGGAACTCATGAAATTGCAGACGTTTTGTTCATTCTATTATATTTGCGGGCTTCTTCCGCGTCATCCGCGGAAGGAACGAGTGCGGCTTCGAGGAGGCCATCACCGCTGCCCTTGCCAAGGTCTAATGACATCGAGTTTCTGCGCGATCACATTCCGGTGTACAGTACCCCTAATAAATGTGTATATTCCTGCTCATCAACAAACTGCTATCAACAGCCTATCTACAAGGTTGAAAGAGGAAAGAGGCCACCTTTCTTATCTGGAGCAGCAGCTTCGTCACTTTGCCATGGTCACTGGCTACACGTTGTTTTCATGGATCGAGTCTCATCTTTAAGGCTCATCAAGACACGTAGCACCGGGGCCGATGATCTGATAAATAGGACCAAACTCACGCTTTCAATCATGATATTGAAATAAAGACGTTCATCATCAACACCAATATTTTGTGGCGATAAACTGCAAGACTGCACGAGGGAGGTGATGAAGCTTCTGCTTCTTGCAAAGGAGGTGGAGAAGCTTCTGTGTTCAGCCAACGGACGGAAAAGTGTCTATTTATGCTCTGTAAGGGAGGTGGGAAGGAATCTGTTCTGAGCGATGAAGATGGAAAAGTTCTGCGCTCAGTGAGGAAGGGCAGATGCTTTTACGCCATTCGCGCACCGATACCCGGCTTGGGAGGCTGACAATGAGAAGTTATTATAGGCGCAAACCACCCAACTTCTATTATAATTTTCTGTTCCGCGGCATTGTGATTATCACCCATATTCTCTCCCGATCGATAAGCTAGAAGTTCTTTGGCGCGAGACAATAGCTGGAACATTGGTGCTTATGGTAACACATGATATGCAAACAGACTCGGTCACGGTGAGGAAAGCAATATTTGTAAAATCTATAAATGGTCACGAATAATACAACAAAACAAACCGCTGCGGCCAACATTAGCAAGTTAAAAATGACAATCGTCTCATAAAATTCTGAAATATATTTTCGACAAAATGTGGTGAGAGCGGCGCGCTTTCAGCACATTCCGAGATCACTTGTGCGACGTAGGCAACGTGTCTTATGCGGAAATAGATATCGCTTAGTTTTGAAATCACTTGCAGGGTGAACAATTGGTCTCAAACCGGAAGGGGGCTTGTCCTCCCCTCATGAACTCTCTGGCATGTTTCCTTCTCTTGTCTGTAGCATATTAATTTTTCATCAGTCAACTGAGAAAGATAAAGGAGCGAAGAGAGTCAAACGCTTAAAGAAAGTAATATTTTGGATGCGTTTCCATGCAAGGATGGTGAAGAAGCGACAAAACCTCGTAAACCTTGTCACCTGATAACAAAGACTTTATCAGTCATAAGGTAACAAACAATATCCTCTTTTTCTCTACGTCGCTCATCCCTTACCGGTTTTCGGAGTGAATAAAAGCGCCCTTCATCAAAGAATCTTCACTCACACGAGTGATCATTTTCAATCATGGTGAGTCATTAGTTTTCTACTTGCAGTTTGGATATGGTACCTAGACTGGCACCGTGTATCTGAATTCTACAGGGGCCATTTATTCCGATTACACCTCCGCTAACACCTTGGGTAACCTAGGAGTGATAGGATTGTTACATTGCAGAAGTTCGTCGTGCTGACTGCCCTCATGGCTTCGACAACGGCTTTCCGCCCTCTCAGGTACCGACTCACGCCTCTTAGCGTCTCCTTCACAGAATGAATTGTTTAAGGGACGGCATCCCCAAGGCTGCCATGGCCCTCAAGGGAGATGCTCTCCGTGACTACGTCAACGCCATCGGCACCACCTGGACGGTACAGCAGCTTTACGAGAGCTTTGCATAACGGTAAAAAGCGCGATAAGCCACTGAATGATCCATTCCAGGCCGGAGATGCCAACATGTCCCACCGTAAAACTCTCATGGACGTCAAGTACACCAAACACCCCGAGGGAGTCGAGTATGCGGCTGAGTTGCGTTATTTCTTATCATTCCCACAATATTTCTGCCTCAAACTACCGCAATCGGTTCAAAGATGCGTGTTTAGATCAAGTCCGACAAGGCCATCCCCGACAGCTTCGACGCCCGTCAACAGTGGCCAGCTTGCACGTCCATCGGATATATCCGCGATCAGTTGCAGTGCGGTGAGGAAAGACTCAGAAAACTTTGAGGTATCTGCCCGTAAGAGTAGCTTAAAGAAGGAGTAGGAGCAAAATTCCGGTCTGTAAAAAAGCTGTGGCCATTGTGGATAAAATATTCTAAAATGCAGACACAGGCCAAAGTGCAAGTGCACTTTCGCATGTGTCTG
>JACMIG010001446.1:0-20377 GCA_014805385.1 Levipalatum texanum
AGTCGATCAGAGTAAGAAACAGGGGCGAGAGAGGCTCTTGCAAATGCTCTCCTTGTGAACTTTCTCTGTACAGACTCAACTTGTTTAGCAAGAACAACTGATGTTGGGTTCCACAATTCAGGTGAACTTTCGAGAAGAGGACGAATGTATGTTGTGAAAGAACGACTGAGAAAATGTACGGAAGAAGTCTTGAAGCATCGGAAGATATTATTCATCCTATCGTTCGCTTTTTTGACAATTTGGGAGACATGATCATCGAAGTTTAGCCTTGAATTCATAATGACTCCAAGATCGCGGACAACAGGAAGAGGATTGAGAGGGTGACCATCTAGCGTATACGTATGCCTTGTAGTGAGAGGGCCATAATGCACGACATTACACTTAGAAATGGCGAGAGTAAGATTCCATTGGGCGGACCACTCGTGGACATTATCTATTGCGCGCTTCGAAATTTGGTCTCAAAAGTGCTACTGATGACGCTATGATATCATGTGGGGATATTGTTGAGGGGGTCACACAAGACATAAATATCGTTTTGACCCCCCTCACATGTCATTCCTGGGATATTATGCGCCAAAATAGCTCAAAATGGAACATTTTCCGATTTTTAACCCCAATACGGGAAGCGTACGATTTTCATATTTCGGTGGAAGAATGGGTATCACATGTGTAATCACTGGGCAAAAATTCAGGGGTGAGTCTTTCCATATTAATTAGAAAAATAATATTGAATTTCCGCTTATCGATATCTATAATTCCTATAGTAAGCCGGTGCCAAACGACATAGTGTGGTATAGTAGGAGAGGGTCACGGGACACCTTCTAGTTTTTAAATTTCCCAAATCGGCCGAGTCGCTGCTGAGTTACAGGCAAAAATGTCGATCACGCACTTCGTGGAAGCTCTAAAGTACACTCATTTTGGATGAGTGCTGTTCTGGTACCCCCAGGAGGTGAGAGCCGACTTATGGTGCATTCAACTTTCCAACACCTAATGTCCCTACACCCAACATGTGAACCAGCCTGGTCAACATTTTTGCATTGTTCGCTGGGCTGGTCGATCCTTACGCGAACGAACTTATAAGGAAAACTCGCACAGGGGCAGGATCTAATTTTAGAATGCATCTACTCCGGATAAGCTAATGGGTTCTTGCAGAGAATTGAAAGATAATTACTCCACTGGCTCTGTTCCTGATTTTCTCGAGCAAAAAATTAAAAACCGAATATGCACTTTTACAGAACGCTATAATTAGACCCCATAACCGTCTATTCTTGGACCAAATATGAAAATAAGTTGCCCCAGAGGACGAAAACGTAAAAAAAATTAAAAATCGTTTCGGAGGTCAATGGGTCAAATAATATGGAATGCCGAATTTTGTTCACATTTTTTGTTCTAGAAAGGCCTAGAATCAACGATTCCCCAACAAAGTATATTTGGTGTTTGGGGCCGCGGGACACACCAAAACATAAAAACCACGGTACCCCCGGTCCCTGCCCCTCGGTAATACAAGCTTGTCCGGGCATGCTCGAATCTTACAAAAAACGCGTCGTAACATTGGAGAGAGTGGATTCAAAATCTTACCTTTACTTTTTCAGCCCGGAGGCAAAATCAACTGGACTCCTGCGTTGGGATTCCTGGGCTTTATTTCAGTTCAAGTTCGTTTCCAAAAGGATCAAGCGAAGCATGCATTTTTCCGGTGGTCTGCTTTTCCTTCATGATCTTCTGCGGACTTTCCACAGTATGGGCTCTGCGTGAATCGACGCACATTTCTGAGCAAGCTAAAAGATTGCAACGCCATCTGCTTATTGTCCTCACAGCTCAGGTATTTTATTAGCGTGATTTTCAAAATAAGGTGAAAAACTATGTCCTTCCAATGGAGAATCCTTAGACTGTCGATCCCCTGATCCTATACTACATTCCATCCGAAGGGGTGCTGTCACTCCCTCTTTTCGGCATCGATGCAACACTGCTTGGTAGGCGAATGACACCAAAACCATCTCCAACGCGAAACGAACTAAAGGTCATTCGTAAGATATCTGTTTTTACTTCTAAACATGATAACAAATTAGGTGACTTCGCATCGGCCCTCCTCGCCCTGTACCCCATGACGGACGCTCTCGTCGTCATCATTCTCATGCGCGACTACAGAGAGGGAATAGCGCGCATGTTATCCAAGTTCTTCGTGTCAATCAAGGTATGAACTTCATTTCTATATTTAACGGTCTCGTTTCTTAGCTCCGCAAGCCTCCAGTAGCTGAAGCAACTACGGCCTGGACCACCAGCGCTATCGTCATCTGAATTTCTTATTCCCAATAGCAAAGCAATCGTTATTGACGTTTGCATCGTTATTGTCCCTTCAGAGAGCCTTTTTTTTCGACCGATTTCTTTAGTTCCCCTTCCTCGCACCACTTCTACCATTCGCATGTATTTGAAATGTTTGGAACTACCAATACCGTTGTATGTATGATGAACTTTTATTCCGCTTCCGCTCTTCTCGCGTTCACAGAACGCATTTGAAGATTAATGGTTCGATAATAACTAAACGAACAAAAGGAAAGATTATCTGAAGAAGCTCATAACAGGATTCTTTTTTCACAGCGCATTCTTTGAATTCCACTATTATTTTCCATCTTCTATCCTCGTTCATTTTCATTCACATTTCTGCGCTACTGCACACGATCTCATCATCCGGCTTGTCCTGTAATGGTTGATCACTTTGTCGAATGCAATTTCTGACCAAAGTCAAGATGAGTTGCGTAAACGCGACAATGTCCTCTGGGAGGTGGAAAGAATTGGAATCGGAGGAAGTGCCAAGCAGACCTGAAATTGATGTCCATTTGAGTTATTTTATATTTGCAGGGTAGAAACCAAGGACCCAGCTTGCTTACCTTTTTGATGTCACCCTTCGCAGATCTGGTCAGACAAATAAGCTGTTTTTGCAGCGGTTGAAAATACCAGAGTAGAGTAACAAAGATAACGCACGAATACTGCTTCTTGTTAGTTTCCTCTTTCTTTGCACGCAGGATCTCCTATGTTTCCAAAGGGGTTGAATTCACCAAAATCTGAATTAGGGATTCTGCATCAAAATGATACCTTGTAGTGCGCCCTTTACTGGGATCCACTGACCGCCGGAAGTGCATACCTTCAATAGAGTTGGTAATGACGGTTGAAGAAGCATTGTCGATGGTTTCGGCAACATTACGCAGAAGGAACTCACCGCCTTCAAACCTTCGATCGCTCGTTTGACATCTGTTTGAGTATCTTGAGGAAGATTAGGCCCAGCCTGAATATGAGAGGTTCTGTTGATCGAGGAAGAGCGTCTACTTGGTTGGTGGCTTTGACGAGGGCTCGGAGTGCCTTGCGTATCACGAAGGTCGGCACTGGGCCGTGCGGAGCCATCACGCCCGTGTACAGGGCGAGTTCGTCGTCTTCCGACGCGCTGCTCGGCAGAATGCTACAGTGTGTCTCAGTGCTCTTAGTACGACAAGACGTTCCAAGGTATGCTCAAAGCGTTCCAAGAAATGAGGAGCTGGATGAACGAAAATTTTCCAGATTAGCTGGAGGAACACTTTTGTTAATATAATCAATTAACAGAAATATTATTATTAAAGTAAACATACACGAGAGCCGTGAGGATAAAGAACATGCTGGGATGCATCGTGCGATGATGTGTGACAGGTCGAATAACACGACATCCGTGCGAATCCATCCAGTGCACTTTCATCCGGATAAGCGGGTGGGGAAACACGCGAATGCCTCGTGGTTGTTGCAGATGTTATCGCGACAAACAACAAGAGGGATAATGGATACACTACGCATGTCATTTTGCATTGTGAAACATAACGTGGGAATGGACCACAACAAAAATACAGAAAAAAAGCTCTCTCGAGCGCTGGCAACTGTACATTTTTGCTGTTGAAAAATGTCCCCGCTTATCCCTAGAAATGCACTGGTATTTAAAGAAGGACTCCGGGCAGTTTGACTGTCGCAAAATGACACTGAAATGCCTGATATCAGTAGGAATTCCGTGCAGCTCATCTTTTTAGAAACGTCGACCGAATGCACACCACCGATTTATTGAATTTCGCTCTGGCCTATTTCCGTGATATTTTCGCGTTTTTGTGCTTATTTTCATCGCTTTTTTGTAGCTTTCCGATATTCAGTAGTCAGGTTACAGGTACTACGATTGCCGCGGCGCCCCGCCTGACCGATGCTCCCATGACCGGACGGTTAGTTTTCGTTTTAAAATGTTGGCTTTGACAGGGAACGAGGCTGAACAATAAATACTTTCATGATTGCAGGCTGTACGAGTGGTACGCCGGCAAGCGTTGCGTCTACCTCTACAAGGCTCACAACAAGAAGACGGTGAGCGATTTTCTGTTTCGTAAAATGATAAAAATCACTGGCCGAGTTCGTGAAAGTAGGCAAATATGTGCTGATGAAAATCTGCTTTTGCTGCTTGTTGAACAGAATTTGAGCAATGCTTTTCTATTTTTCTTGGCAGTGATATGCAACGTTCGAAGGGCAAATACTCGCGTATTGGTTTGGCAACAGCATTCGTGTAGGGGGTGCACCTTTTTATCAAAAAAATATTACTTGACAACGATGTGCAATATATTTAATTTCGCATGAAAGATGGTTACAGTCACCTATTCAAATGCCTTGCAGATCTCTGGCAAGAGCCCGAGCCGAGTGCGCGCCATCTGGCGAAACATCACCCGCCCTGACGGAAACACCGGATCCGTCCGTGCCAAGTTCCACCACAACCTTCCCGCCGTCGCTCTGGGCGCCACGCGCCGCCAACTGACTGCCCTGCGTTTTACTGACGGTAAAATAGTTTTATTTTCGGGTTTTACAATATAATATAGCTTGCTGCTGCATTCTATTCGTTTTTCGTTTGTCTTTTCGCCTTCCATTATATTATTAGTCTCGCTTAGAATCTTCGGGCGCACGGACGTTTCCTTCGCTGGAATCGGCCCTTCCTTCGCCTCCCGCATCGGCGACGCGCGCTGGCTCAGCTGCCTTTACTTCTACGTCCACGGCCTCTTCGCTGTCGACGGACTCGCTGCAGGCATGCTCCTATATATTTCATTTATTTATAAGCAATTTTTTTATATGGAAAGGCTTGCTCTAGGTGACAATCAGTAATCAATCGATAATGTCGAGCCCTGTCGCAAAATATCTGCACCTTACAGCCGGATCGCCTGAAGACGGTGCGGCGCTTCGCAATCGATGCCTGGAATATTACGCGGCGCTGGGCAGAGCTTGCGGGATCCGCTGCGGCCTCCATGGATTCGCTGGCGACCGCACGGATTGCCGCCAAGTTCCGGACGCCTCCCTATGATGGGCTGTCGACGGGGAGCGATATCGTGAAGGCGCACCAGTCCCTCGACGATGCCTTTGCCGATCTGGAACGGCAGATTGGAAAGCTACGCTCGGCTCTCGGGCAGATTCCCGCGAAGAGGAAGCTGTGTGAAGGCATCGCTGGCCCGTCCTCTCCCCTGCCTTCTCTGCCCTCGACTCCCCCTCCTACAACGACAGTTACCCCAAGGAAGGCTCCCCTTACTCCCGGATCGGCTCGCGCTTCCTCCTCGAACAACAGGTATGTTTATTTTAAGACATTCGAAATAAGATGATACGGCGGTATAATAAATTCTTAGCACTCTTGCAAAAATGTACGTGATTCAAGCCTAATAGTGGCAGCACAAATGCGCACTTCTACAGTTCTTCCTCGTCGATATCAGACGATTCGTCGACAAGTCTTTCTAGAAGAGCTTCCACTTCTTCTTCTTCATCTCGATCCACCTCCCATTCATCCTCATTCAATTCTTCTTCCAGGTTCGGGTCCGCCGAATTCGGAAGGTGGACGGGCTGCGATATCGATGGGCCGATGGCTGCGGGAGCGGGGCGCCTCTTCATGATCCTCGTCTGAAGGTCGGTGTTTTATTTTCCCCAAACGGCCACTCACCTCTCTGGATAGTTCAACCAGCTTCTGCCTCCACGTATTGCTAGGGGGTTTCCTAACTCGTCGCACCACCTGATTATGACGAAAATATTGATTGCTGAACTCGAGCTAACCTTCTCCTTCCGAGTTTTGTTGTAGTATGACTTGTTGCGATAATCCTCGCGCTTTCCCTCCAAGATTTCGATCCGCGATAGATTCCAGTGAATCGTGCAGAGCTCAGTCCTTCTATCATGTCCGTTCTCAACGAAAGATTCACATGATAGGTTTTGTTGGCTACTAACCTGCGAGTACCAATTGTCTTTCGGTTTGTATTTCATGCAGAGACCGTGGTAGGCCTCGTTGCAGCTTGTCTGGGTGTAAGGCGAAACCTACTTGATATTCAATTTTTTTCAGAATTTAGCCCAAACCTTCTTTATATCTTCCAGCGTCGTAGCAGTCAGCACGAACTCGGTCAACTTCTTGAATGCCTTCTCTTCTTTTTTCGATGATTCCGGTTTTAAGTCGAAGGGATTAACTGGGAGAGGCGGGTGAGCGCATTCGTGGTACACGGTGAACGACGTATCCTACAAAATTAGTTACCATTTTTTTGAAAGACCGTGCATCTATATCGTTCTCCAGTCGTGAATTCCTCGAACATGATACAAGACAGATCGCCATTTCTCCTCCGCCAGAACTCCGTCCCCGCCACTGCTTGTCACTGCGTGATACAGTTGATTGTGCACCTGTCGTATCCACTTGCGTGCATTCTTCATGTAGTCCGGCTTCATTAGCTAAAATATCACTGACACTTTCTTTTTACAGATCTATCACCTTTAGCATGGTCAGGAGGGCATTTCGGTAGAAGTGCCAGGGATCATACCGGTGTATGATCCCTGGCTCGTTGATTCTCATCCACTTTATTACACTCCGACTGCGATCCGTTGTGAGTGAATTGATTGGTATTCCGGGCAGAAATTGACGAAGCTCTCTCAGCGTCCTTTGCAGTGCGACAAGCTCGATCGCATGCGATCCTCCTGTGCAATTTATGAACTGCAATGTATTTTAGAATGAACACACCTGCTTCGCGTCGATTCACTGTGGAAGACGCAAGGACTAGGCCGGTGGAGATGTGGACAAGCGTATAAGTGCCCCAATCGGCACAATACCCGCGAGTATCGTGCTGTGCATCGCCAGCAATGTCCAACAGCTCGCCCTGATGTTCTAGAGATAGAGGATTCGATAAATTAGTAGGAACCTTGCCGATTCTGTCCATTATTATGCTCTTCGTCTGAAGCATGACTGCATTGAACTGCCTTGTGACTGAGGGCCAAATATACTCCTTTCTATTAGCATAGAATGATGTGCGCGAGGGCGAGGGCATTTGCATAGTAGTGCAGAATGCCCTTATCGACTAAATTAGATAGTGACGGTTGAAAATTGATTGCAACATTACAGTTTCTTGTATTCCGGCTGCAGTAGTTGCCGCAACGAAATCGAGGTCGGAGGCGTGCAGCTGCTCACGCTTGTCGGCCTCTGCAGTGTGAACGACGGTCGACGACCGCCACCTGCAGCAAATAGGAATTGAGGCGATAGAGATGGATCTTACTTTCTCTCCCAGTCGCACACTCTGCATTGCGCTGTCAGGTAGAGTGTGCACCCTTTCGTCTTCAGATTGATGTGGGTGCCATCGTCGCACTTCGGGCACTCTCGGAAGAGCTCTAGCAGCGAGTCCTCGGAGACGATGTAGTGCCCTTTGCGATCTCCTGTGATAACTGTATCATGCTTGGGTGGGTGGTAGGATGAAGAACTGCTCTGCGATGATTCCTGCATCATCCATACATTGTCAAATGAAAGGTGTATATACACTGACCGTATAGAGACGACGCTTCGCTTGCGGGAATTTGCTCTGGGTTGTTTCTCTTCCCTTCTGCGGCGTTGTGAAGCACATTGCCTATTCATATGTTATTTATAAAAAAGTATTATTAGTTACATTCAGGGGCGTCGTCGGAGTCGACGGAGCAGAGAAGACGTTGAGCGAAGAGGGGCCACGGAAGGAAATCGATGGAGTGATGAAGGGACGATTTTGTGGAGCAGTACGCAGGTTTGCCACATCTCGCTTATTTGATCAGAACAATGAACGTTGTATCGAAAAATTGGTACCTGCGGAGTCGGTAGGCCAGTTATCCTCTCGCAGTATCCGTTGACAGAAAATTTGATGCTCTCTTTCGGAAAATGCGATAGGCAGAGCATTGGTCTATTAAAATTATTTCATTGAATACGAAGAACTAGCACCTTGTTTGCGAGTCCCGTGCCTGTTGTAGAAGCCTGTCTTCATGATCGTCATCCTGCGCCATGTATTGGATCCATTGCTCTCTCAGTCCTCGTTTTTCCGTCAGATAACAAGCTTTCCCCTTGTCCACCAGCTCCGCGCATAGGAAGCATCGGACCCGTTGGTCCATTGCTTGAGTCTGAAATATTATTTAGGAAATGCATCCTCGCGCAAAAGGGATAGTCAGCATCAATCAAGTTTCGAATAATAATCACGACCACGAGGAACTAGAAAGCGCTATGTAAATACTTCCTGTATCATCGGTTGATCAGAACTCGCGCTCTCGCGCCTTTTATTGATCACACGATCATCGAGTGCTTTTGCAGATAGAATCGCCACCGCCTGGCCCCTCGGTTACGTGGCGACGAAGGATAGGAAGTGGCATCGGGAAATGAAGAGGGATTGAGGGAAGGGTGAATTTAGTTCAGGTTTTCCAGCTCAGCTAACGTCGGAAGAAGAGGGGGAAGGTTGGAGGGGGATAATTAGTTCAGGGTGTCCTGCACAAGGTTGGTCAATTTATTCTGATAAATTATTTTTATATTCTCTGTTCACACGCAATGAGCCGATCATTACTGTCAACGTTCTTTATCACGTAAGAACAAATCACATGTCATCATTATCAAAAATGGCCTCCTCGAAACCCTTGTATTTGTCGGAGGGCCATTTGTTGTGAATCGTAGAGACAACACAATTTGGTAGTTGAATGCGAACTCCTTTCCCCATCTTGCCGAGAGTTCGAGAGACGAATAAGCGGTAGGATGAGTAGCGCATGCGAGTGTTGGCATCCGATTCGGGCGTTGAGTCCGCGTCGAAGTCGTGGACGTCGGCAATGGCAGACACGACCTGTGCATGTGAACAATACTTTATCTGTGTTGTACCTCGTCATTTATGATGCTAGAGAATGCGACGCTACGAGTGATGCAGGAGGAGCCCTTGCTCATTTCAGCAACTTTCTCTGCCAATCGCTTCCCGTGGATACGGAGATGATCCTGGAAGAGTGAGAGAGAGCGGCAGCAGTACTCCCACTCTTCCCCCTCGTTGCAATCCGTGCAGTGCTCGCAGCTGAATATTCTTTTTATTATTAATTTGTGCAGTGTACTCACGAGCATTGTCGAATTTCTTCTGATGAGATAGTCGACTTGAAGACGGTGCTCGTCGGCCGCGTTTTCTTCGCTTCTTTCTTGACAAACGCCTCGTATTCCTCAGGCTTCGGGTCCTTCGAGTACATCTTGGAAACGCATTATTCTTTATCACAATGATTACGAATATCACAATCAAAGATCACGGAAATTGAAATAATTCATCGTTGAATTTCGCATGTCATTTTTGACATGACTGCAGATAGAAAACTTATCTCCATCCGCGGATTCCACCCGCACCTCGCTCTGGGCGCAGTGGGAAAGTGATCTACCGCTCGGAATGCTGCGCGCGAGAGCAGTTTTTTAAAAAAAAATTTTAAAATTTTAAAAGGAGTAATTTCGAAAAAATTGTAATTGGGTCTCGAACGGAAAATTTTGCTACCGGTCCTTAGACGTCGCCGGCATCATCGTGGATGTGGTCACGGAACTCGACAAGGAGACGGTCCCATAATTCACGGAACTCGTCCTGAGGTAATCCCAGAAGTCACGGAACTCGACACAGAGGTGGTCCCATTCTAAGTGGAGGTCACGGAGCACGTCCCGGAGGCGGTCCCAGGCTATGCGGTGGTCACGGAGTTCGATCCGGATAACATCCTGTTCATGCACTGACAGTGAACACGAGTCGGGTTGTAGGTTTTTTTGTTAAAAACGAGTCATTTATTACGTTCATTCTTAAAAATTGTCAACTTTGAGACCATCACAAAACGACCGGTTCAGATGTAAAAATAGTAGAGAAAATGTACAAATATCAAAGACTAATTTCGAATAATTTGTAATAGTCCAATATTATGCCTACTCTGCCAAAAGACGAAAAAATGTACAGGAAATTCAAAAATTCTTCTCGAATACTTTCTTCTACTCCATCCCGATCTAGCCCATCTCGCGCTATAAATACAAGAGAACCTCAAAATGTCGACCATCCCCGCATTCCTCCGCCGGCCTGAGTAGCAGCCCTTCGTCCCATAAGATCCCTCAGTGCCCTCACGGCCATGTCGTCGAGGCGCTCCAGTACCTGGAAAGAGACAACGATCGATTCTACATAGAAAAACTATCTCTTTTTTATTTTAATATCTGTAAGAAATCTATCCTCCAGTTCCGGGGCAAATTATGTGGTTGTTCAATGCCCGACAAATAATTGTGAAAAAACCCACTCTAATTCGTGCTATTCAATCTAATGTTGATTGAATAATCTGGAAATTGTATGAGTGAGTTGTAAGATTTGAATGATACAACGGTGCATTGTCGATGCATGCCATAGACTCCGCCACACAAATTCACCATAATCATGATTCCTATACTCACTCTAAAAACACTCAAAGACACTTTGTGCGCCTTGCTACTACCTTTATCTGATCGACCATG
This sequence comes from Levipalatum texanum, assembly GCA_014805385.1. NCBI lineage: Eukaryota > Metazoa > Nematoda > Chromadorea > Rhabditida > Diplogasteridae > Levipalatum > Levipalatum texanum. The sequence goes on from JACMIG010001446.1 coordinate 10,772, forward strand.
AAATGGGCATCTACTCCGTACTGACCTTCTCCTTGTGTCCTTCCCTCTCCCACATCTGCCTCGATTCGACGACGAGTTCGTGCAGCGGATTCGTATCTTCACGCGAGAAGAATTTATCTGAATAGTCGAATTATGACGTCTTCGTAAGAGCGAACGTAACTTGATAATTGCATATAAAATCTCGCGAGACATAAAGGGTGTGGTTATATGTCTCTACGTGACTGCGTGCGTCAAGTTAGGGATTATGTGAAAAAAATCAAACTGTCAAAAAATATTTTTATTTTTCTCCGGAAAAAGTTTTCTCAACATTTTATGCAACGTTCCCCCACCGGAAGGCATTTCCCGCTGCCGAAGGCGGAGGGGAGCGCTTGGTAGAATATAATTGCGTTGCATCACCAAATCGCGGTGCCCACAACAGGTTTAATTTTTTCGCCGTGTAATCGAGCATAGTGAGATATCCCTGTCACCCCAATCTACTCGCTATCGTTCAAGGCCTTGTTTCTAGATCCCTGACTTCACCATCATCTCCTGCTCGCGATCTTGGATATCATGATATCATGTCATTTTCTATCTTTGCTGGGAATTTACGGATTTTTCTCGTTTCGACCGAATGGCTTCGTTCATATCGCTCCCTTTCGGGGGGTGTTGACTATGGACGATACAAGAGAATAAATTCCATCCAACAGCACTATTAGGCACCCTTAGGATGTTCCGGCAATAAAAGAGGTACCCTTATGGAATAGCCTGTATCATTAGCTTCAAAATGAGCAATTGGAAAAGCATCTACCACTGAGTTTTCCTGAGCATCAGGGAAGAAATTTCCAAAAAAAAGTCTGGCGGAAGCCCGTTCCAGCCAGGGAATAGGATGAAATAGGATGAATTTATGCACTGGGTGATACTATCAAACACCACCCTTTTATGCACTGATGCCACTCACCATGAAGGAGGTGCGGCTGCAAGAAGCGCAGCTCGAAATCCACAAAGAGGTGCCCGTCGTTGCTGCAATGTTACACTCCAATAGAAACTCAAAAAATGCTCCACATTTATATTCGACCACGCTATCCGAATCCAACTGGTTATTTAACTATCAGTGTTTATAATTATTACTATCATCCTGGAAAAGATGGCAGGCCACCGTTGCTGCAATGTATAGGCAACTAACTCATCATATGAACAGTTTATTTCATCCTATCCATTTCACCATATCCAGAAATCAAGAGTACTGCCGAAAAAAACGGTGGAAAGAGTGTCGCTAACTTGGTAAAATGAGAGTAGGGTACCGCTGCCACTCGGATAAAAATGTATTTCGTGGACAAAATTGGAATAAATCAGCCATAGATTCTTTATAAACGCTGAGATAAAGAGAAGCATAATTTTCTCGTGCTGAATAGAAATTGCAAAGGTTGGGGGTAGGGACGATACCGTCAACGCATTGCTACAGCAACAGCACGTCACCTTTATGAAAGACCAAGGAATCCGAATCACCTGGTTGTTTTTCTTTTCCATCATCGCGAATAATTGCAAATATAAAAAGGTGCCGACCTACTAAGGCTGAACTTCTCCCTCTCGTCGAACCAGTCGGAATAAGAGGAAGGATCGAAACGATCGCGTCTCCATGGGCCGCTCTCCTCCTGCAATGAATGTTATTTTTATTTTAGAAACGTTTGACCCGCAAGCTTCAGCCCGCAACGGGAACGGCCGCTTAGGCATTTTATTTCTGGTTATACGTTTTCCTGGTACTTTTCATCATAAATATGACGAGATTTTAACTACACCGTTTAGACACAGCATGCAACCACAATCAACGTATCCCGGTTTCCAAACTATTTATTTGAACCCTTATTATATCTCACCCGACCTTCCTCTTCTCGCTGCCTCTGCTGCTCCTGCTGAATTTTTTTACCGGGATACAAGGGCTCGATGCGCTGGTTGGCAATCACCTGAACGGATATAGCAATAAATAGGATCGGATGGTAAAACTAGTAGTATTGCAGTTACTGATCAGCTAAAATATTCGGATGCGAGGGTAATCATTGATGCGAAACGGAAAGTTTCTTTTTCAATCTCGTGATGCAAAAATTATTAGAAATTTATAAACCTGGTGCTTTGGCGTCGCAAAAATATTTCAAATATCAGGAAATGAGTCACTGATCGACCGCGGGAACGCCCTCAATAAGAACAATCAACCAACCTGCCCATAACGCGTATTGACGCCGCGATACCGCTCCGTCCAGTCTCTGGAAAGAATATGTGTAGGGAAAAGCAGTGAGATTCACTGCACGGCTCCGTATCAAATAGATGGGAATACCCTTCATAGACAATCGGCGATAATATACCATTATTCTAAATCGTTGGCGATATTCCTATAATGCTTCTACTACGACGCAACGAAGCCGGCGATTCATCGCCGCCTCTAATTTCCAAATTGGGACCCTAATAATTAGGAGCCCCTAATTTCAAGCCGCAATAGTCCTTCGGATCATACCTGAATCGATCCTTGGTAAGCACGACGCCGTCCGCACTCGCTGCCAGATCGAGCATGACTTGAAGCATACAAACTTTCCCGACAATTGTTTAACGATGGATAATCGAGGGAAATGGTATATTTTGAAAAGATATGTTAAATTTACCATGTCGTCGTGCTGCGTCTTCTCCGCCACCATCACTATGTTCATGCGCAGGAGCTCCTGCAAATAACGTTAATTAGTCATCTCATTGTGCGATGTTTTTCTCCGAGGAGATATTCGAAGATTATTGTATTTGGAGTTGAGAACAAGTTATAGCGTTAGCCACTGGGTGCAATTCGACCACCTTTTTTACGAAACAGACCATTTTTTTGTTTTACGAAACAGACAATTTTTATTGCGGTTTTTCATAAATTATCCGACAGAAACCATGGACAAAATGCCACTCGTTTTGCTTCACTCCCTGCCCCGAAGGGGTTCGAAAATGAAATGATGGCCTCTTTCAAAGGAGTTTGTGCGTAGATTCTTATCACGTAGACATTTTTTTCAAATGTTTGACCTTCAATGGTTCACCTGCTACGAGGTCCAGCCAACAAGATATTTTATCTAGTACACCAAACAGAAACGCAGCACCGAATTCGATTCATATCCTGAATAATTGCTTATTTTCATAGGGCAAAAATAAACAGGAACATGCATTATGCTCGTTCACATGTACTAGTGCTCGCTAATGGTTGTATTCCACCTGGAATTGCAAAGGAAAATTCGTTAAAATTTTGGATCTTCTGCGCGGCACATGGGAACAATGATGATGGTCTATAAACCATTGTTTCCAGCTCCTGTGCTCTGATTCCTGAATACGTTGAAAACAGTGCATTATGACATACGATGTATGCTTGTAAACTACTGACGCTAGCCTTTGGGTACAATACCCATTGGTTTTAGTTCTCGGGACCCAACTACCAAGATTTATTGAAAAATAATTTCCCTTAAATATGCGAGAGTATATTACCTAGTCGCACCGCGTGATTTCCACCCCACTTTTCCCAATAATTTCGACATCGCGACTATGTTATTGCCCAACATGATACAGTAGTTTTAGAGATCCAGTAAGTTGGAAAGATGCGCAATCATTTCCAGGCCATTTTTGAATTTATCATCTATTTAATTCCCCCGCAGAAGAGTATCAAAGTGAACTTAACTAACCTCGATGATGAACGAATTGTGGATGACCTTGGGCATGGTGTACTTGTGCCACGTGACGAGCGTGCACTCAAAGTCGTGCTTGACGAAGAAGCGAACCATCTGCAGCAGGTAGATGGCATCCTGGAATGCGGAATATGGAACTCTCACAATCAGTGGAAATAGGTCTAAAACCTGTTTCCTGTCACAATCCACGACTATCGACACTCACAGATAGCATACTAACACCAAAAACCCCCCTGCCCTATCCCCGTCTGGATGACAAACGAGTGTTCCATGACGTCACTAACCACTTTCTTATAGTCGTCCCGTGCCTGTAGTCCTGAGTTGGCCGAGGGGTTTGAGGCGCCGTGCATCAGATTGGCAACGTCGATCACGACGAGTCGAGGTACGTCCTGAAATAGTTTTTTTATTTAAAAATCCTATCCACTTTTAAAAAAGACATTATGGACGAATGTCAAAAAAAAACAAAAATGGGAGCTACTATGGAGTTCTGCAAGCTGAATCAGAATTCGAAAACCTACCAGGAAATAGCCGAGAATAAGAAAGAACCAACCCCTGGCCGTCGCTGGAGAAAGTCGTTGTACTGCGTCCTTTCAATCACGGGGAGCATCATTTTGTACTGGTACCCGAGTACGTCTACGCTGTAATGAACGGCTATGATCATGTCGATTTTAAATAAATAACATAAATATAATGAAAAATACGAGAACAAACCGTGGAACGCCGTCGACGACATCGGCGAAGTGGGAACGGGACTCGTCGATTTCGACGGTGGCGTTCGGATCCGGGTCATCAACTGCAATTTGCTAGCGTTCAATTACTTATGTACATTTAAAATAAAACTTTCACAACCATAATCCTATACTAGTAATAAAAATAAATTCGACCTGGCTCTTCGAGCGGCTCATCGGAATCGACGGGTTCACAGTCGTAGTCCTTTTCGAAGTCGTCGAAGCTATCCATCCCTTAATTGTGTCGTTGGACGGAAATTCAAGAAACGACGGAAATTTAAAAAAAAGACAAATGTCAGAAATGGCAAACGTGGGCGATAATTTTAACTTGCGACTCTGCCGCATGTTTGATTCCGCGCAATCTTTACGAATACAAGCATTTATCACTACTCCCTACCAGTTTTGGGCATTCAACGCAAAGGAAAATAATTATAAAGAGCTCGATAATTCAGTGCGCGCTAGCGATATCCGACCGCAACGCATAAGAGCGGGGCGTTGCGGTCACTACGCAGTGAATTTTCGAATTTTCAGGGGGGCAGTGTTCAGACTAAAATGATGCTCAGCCTTTGTTCCTTCCGATTTACAGCAAATCATTTGCTTCTCCAATGGAGACGCGTCCTGCGCTATCTCTAACGCATTGCGGTTGAAAACATTTCTTTTTACATCGAAAATTACAGTCCCGCTGGTTTTCATTGCCTAAATGTTCAATCTAGCTATCATTCCAGGACGAAAACGACAAAATGAACGAGAGCACCGAGAGAAAGGAGCAGGAAGAACTCAACACCAAACGAGAGGACGAGCAGAAAGAGAAGGAGCGGGAGGAAAAGGAGAAGAAGGCCAAGGAAGACAATCGCATGTCTGCATCCACCGGGAAGGCTGGTAAGTCGATTCCCGCTACAGAGACTCGTATACGCAAATCAGCACCCGCCGGAAATGTCGACAAGCGCAAGTCCACCGTCAAGAAAGAGGAAACGAGTCAGTACTTTGGGTTAATTCAGAATGATTAAAAAATCATGTGAGCATTATCCGGACCCATAGCAAGCATGGACTTTTTATTCTGTAGCGTCTTCAAGGATTTTATATCGGTCTCAATATTGCTCCTGTACGCTATAGCCAGTAAAATTTCTCACGGATCCTCGCCTTTACAGAATACGAGGTCGAAAAGATAATCGATCACCGCGTCAACAACGAGGGCGGGGTGGAGTACCTCGTGGTCTGGAAGGTTCGTCTCTTTTAAGTATAATAATTCCCAAATTTGGAGGTTTGCTGAATTTTTGAATGGAAATCTACATGTATCCTCAGCTGATTGGCAAAAAAATAAAGGACTAAATGATGGCATTCCAGAGAATTGTTTTTTATTTGCCCATCGCGTGAAATAGTGGGACACCCTGATAAGGGACTATTTTCAGGGCTACAAAAACAACGAGAAGAACAACACGTGGCAGCCTGTGACGACCCTCGGCGAATGTGCTTGGTCCATCGACGTCTACAAGGAACTGCGCGCCTGCAGGGATTCCAAGGGTGTCAGAAAAGTGAGTGGGGGTGGGAATCACCGGGGGACATCTACGGAACGTCTTTCCAAGTTAAATGGCACTTTTTACAGTCCAATGGTGGAAACCATTCACAGAAACAACTGCCCAAGACACCTGGTCCGACCAAGAAGCGATCGGAAGACAAGGTTTGGAAAGATTTGTTGTTGGAATACTAAATTAAGCTGATTTAATGAGTTATTTAATCCAGACGTAGGAAAAAAGCGGGCGGTTTTTTGAAGAGAGAATTGTCGGAGGTAATCAAAAATATATACAATGTTGTGATATAATGCCACTTTTGCAGAAATATTTTCAAAAATATAAGCGGTAAGTGGTGCCGAAACGAGGGCCTGATTTCCTTCTTTCTATCTCTTGTAGTTCCACCAGAATGCTATAACTACAAAAGGCGCGCGGTTTTCTGAACTCCCAGGACCCTGGGCCATCTTACTATTACCACCACATTGGAACAAAACTTCGTTATGTCCTCAGAAAATCCAAAAAACCTCGCGGAGGTGGTCATCGGCTCTAAAATCAGTTCGCGATTCCACCCTCCCTGGGCATACTGTAGGCTCGATAAGTTCAACTGCTGCAGTTTTCCTCCCTTTCAAAGGCTGACGAAATCGTTCCGCTGTTGTCGCCGCTCCCTTTCCCCTTCATTATCTTTGCTTTATTTTTTTGGTATGGGAGTTTATTTTCCTGAATCGGTGGGGGGTGTACCCCCAACTGTGACTAACGGTAATACCCCTTTTTTCACTGTTCATTGCCGTATGGAGATGGGGGTAAAACGAAAATTCAAGCAAAGAAAAAAAAGTTTAGAATGTTTGAATCCCAAACTTTCACCCGCATTGGGGTCCGGCCGGCTAGTCATTTAATCTATGTCGGGTGTCGTTAGAAACCTTTTCCATGAAAAGATATCAAGCTATCACGAAATACAGTCGAAGAAAAAACGCATCCGCAGCATTACCATATCGAGCGCAGCACGAAGGTTTACTGTTGATGCACTCATCCATGTCATTTCAACCGCCACCAAGCAACTGCGCACTCTTTAGGAACATTGGGCGCGATTCCAGCATGTAGGATGCTGTAATTTTTTGCGTGCCGATAATTTCATTTTCTAACTTATAAATATGCTTCAGGAGAGCTGCGCGGATTCGATGGATGAATTTGCATCTGCCCTCAACAAGAAAGCGAAGCTGTCGGCGAAGAAGGTTTGTTTCCATCTTCAGTTCTCTGTATTGTCGGTTCCGATTTTTGATTTGATAAAACGCAGGATGATTTGCAGCCGCGCGCAAAGTCGACTCCGAAGAAAGCGAAGACCGCCGGTACCGAGAGCAAACAAGATAAAGCTCCACTGAGGAGGAAGAAGAACTGCGGAAGAATGGTTGGTGGTCGGAAATTTCTGTCTGTAAATGTTCAAACCTGACAAAAAACACGCCCAAACATGCTAAGGAATCACTCAGACAACGTTTCTTACAATTAGTCTGATTGTTGGATTTGTTGGTGCCAATTTTTTAAAAGTATTTTCGGACTTCTTTCCAGACCATCGGAAAGAAGATCATTGGAAAGCAAGGCATCAAGCCCAAGGATGATGATGATGATTCGTTCCTCAAACTTCAGGTAATTTTAATTATCAAAAATATAAATTAATACCCCTTTCTATACTCAGCGTCTCACCCTCCCCAAGACCATCCTCACGAAGGAGATCTACATGCAGATCAGCAAGGTAGGCCTTTTGCAACCGGGGGTTGAACCGTCGCATTGGTCCATGGTGGCTGCGCTTCTTACCAGTACTCCACATAAACCCCTGGCAATAAATCGTGCACTACATGGAGGCTAGAGATAACGTAAAATAAGAGACGCAGGCTGCAATCAAAAACCTGCGTCTCTCCTTTTATATTATCTCTCGCCTCGTTAAGTGCACGATTTATTGCCAGGAGTTTATATCATATATTGTAGAAGTTCAAAGCGAAGGCCACGCCGCCCGGAACGAATAGAACGATCTTCGGCACGGATGCCGTTCGCTGCCTTCAGGTCTTCCTCGCCGAGCGCGTGAGATGTTTCTTATTTACTACTTCATCTTCATTTTGCGATCGTAAATCTGCGATTGATATTCTTCAATTAGCGATTTGCATTTATTAATCCTCAACTATTCCTTTGCTCGTTGATTACATCCGTTCCAGGCCCTCCTGATTGAACTGGGGCAAGTGCCGAAGGGATTGAAGTACAAGGTCATCCTCGTCGATCTGCAGCTCGCGGCCGAGATCATCCCCACCATCTACGAGGAGGCCGTGAAGTACGTTTCGGTGTATAGTGACCGGTTGCGGCAGTTCGCAAACAATTGATTACTACGTGTAACGTTTTTTTAAAATCATAATGATACTTTTAGGCGCCTCGAAGCCGTGACCGGCAAGTCTTTTCCTTTCAACCACGCTTCACCTACAAAGTAATACCAGCGGTACATACTCCCCCAGGTTCCCTCCTTTTTTCCGTTATGGTATCACCGTGTTCTAATTGCCTTGTTTACTCTTTGGCTGGCCGTTAATTCAAAATCGTTTTTTTTACATTCGATCTCTACTAGATAACTCTTGTTCACGTTGACTGTAGTCTGTTCGAGCTCCATGAAGCATCCTTTCTGAAGTAATACTTGATTTTACTAAATTCCGTTTCGAAGTCTGTGTAATTCTCACCCCCATTGCATGCATGTTCATCTGCGATAAATTTGAAGAATTGAAAAGGAGGGTGCTCGGGTGGGAAGCGAATTCAAGGGTGCCGACAGCCATACTGGGGAATTTGATAGTGGGTGCGGAAGCCCCTGAAAAGGACGGGAGCCCCTGAAAAGCTATAGAACGCTAATTGTAAGCAATTACATTTGTTGTCTCGTGTCCTGCAGGACAACCTTTAAAATGAGTGCCGAAAATCATTCTGGGATCTTTCAAAGTGGGGTGATGAACTGAAACGAGGCTGTGGGAGGGGTGCATCATGGGAGCTGTGGAATGCTATTGATAGTATCGTTTACGCCCGAGTATTTGAGAGTACGGATTTGGCCTCTTGTATTGCCTCCTCTTTCGTAGCCTTACATGCCATAGGTACACGGATGAGCTCATAGTGTTATGCTGCCTGATCCGTTAGGACCTCGTTAATCGTGCCAATAAGTAAGCAAAACATTACAAGGTCTTTCCTCTTGAGGAGGGAGTTCTCCCCCCATGAAGCCATGCACTCTTCAGGGGGAACATTATTCACCGCCCCGCCCTCCCACTCAATAGCTTCCGGCCAGACTCCTATTGGAGTCTGAAAAGAGATCTTGTCCTCTTCTATAATGAATACAGAGCACCTGACTCCGGGGGCGGCCTGTTTGTCAGACCCGCATTCATTGTTAGGACTCTCAGAGCACCCGGAGCGTCCTATGTCCCACCCCGTAAATTACCATGATGGACAATTCTTGAAAGATCTCTTCTAACCCCGTTTAATTTCCTTTTGATTCATACGAGACGTTAACCGGAGCTCGAAGAGGTAGATCAAAAACTCGCGGTCTGCCATTTGTTATGTCCGGGCGTGAGAATTATTGTCGGTGGAATAAACGTTCCGGACAATACGCTCATCGCCCTGCGATCTCTCTCCACAGTTCTCTCGTTTCTAACCTCCAGACAACGAGAGAACAGGGGAGAGAGATCGAAG
>JACMIG010001447.1:0-20374 GCA_014805385.1 Levipalatum texanum
ACTCGAAGTGGTGCGACTACAGTAAACTTTCTGTGGTTCGTATCCACAAATTCCACAGCTGTTTTACGGACCGGAATCTTGCTCCTACTCCTTCTTTAATAATCACCACTGCCAATGTCTCCCTTCAGCTCGTCTTCCTCCTGACGACGATCGCGATGATTGGGGCGAAGAAGCACAGAGAAAAAATGAATCGCTCCTCGAGCAGTGGATTCGAAAGAACGACAAGAAGGAATACGAGAAGAATATGGCCAAGGTTAAAACAATACAAAGTGCTGTCAGTCGTCGTGCACAAAAATGTGGCAACATCGTATCGATTTGAAAATATTCTATGATAGTCAGCAAGATACGCTTTGCAGACAGCATACGATATTTTGTTTACGTTTCACAGCGATTATAATTTTGAGATGAAATCTTGGATCATGCTGCATCCGCAATATTCGATTCATATGTACAACAACAAAAGATAAAACAGCTGTTAATTTGTTATTTGTATTTTTCTTTGCATTTAATTCTTTCATTCAGGAAGCGGAGCGGAAGCAGAAGGAAGAAATCGCTCGAGCTCAACGCGAACTCAAAGAAGCTGAAGAGGATGAGAGGGAAATGGCAAGGCTGCAGGCAGAGCAAGCCAAAATGGTAGGGAATATTCGAGTACGATTGAGATATCTTTACGCCCTGCACGTTATTCTCGTCATTTCATAACAACATGGAAACTTCCAGCGCAATGAAAATGTTGATTTTCATTGAAAAAGGATTTAAACAAAATTATATGAACATCATCAAACGATTTTTTTCAGAAACGGCGAAACACATTTTAAAATTAGGAATCTCGAATAAAATCAACATTAATTTTTTCTAGCAGTCAACGGAATGCATAGAAGCAAATTTTTACAATACCTTCAAAAACGCACCTTTTTGAACTGCAATTTTGTCCAGGGATACTCTTCGAAACCTCCGCCTCTGGAGCAGAAGGACGATGATTCTAAGTCCAACCCGCCCAAGGAAACGGAAGCCAAGGCCGAGGATCCCAAGGAAGCAACGAAGGCGGAGGAGGCCAAGGCCAAGAAGGACGATTCCGATATCAGCAATTACGGGAGCGATATTGACGATTGAGGATGGAAGTTGGGGGAACGAATAAATGAGATTAAATTGTTTATCGTATTCGATATTTATATGGGCGATTACAATTGATTCACGACAGGAATTTTCACACTAACATTTAAAGTGTTTTTTAAGTAGTTTGGCAATACAAACCGTCGGAGTATTGTATTCTGCCTACGTTTCATTGTGATTAGACTTACCTGAAACATATATAATTCGGCCATGATGCCAATAACCCACGGGAATAATAAGCTTCATAATTTGGAAAACTTCCACAACCTGCCGCTTCCCTTCACCTCCTCGCCGATTAAATTGTGGTCCCCACATCTTTCTTCGAACGATCTCCAACGTATGGACACTTTTATTTATCATCAATTTACTGTACTTCATCAGAAAGTTATCGGGGGCAAGAAATGGAGGCTACTTAAATATTCAATTAGAAACAATATTTGATCAATTCATGACAATAGTTACATTTTTACAATTGTTGCAGACACAATTCAATCGCTATGTACAGTAATATATTTGATTCGTTGTAAGAATTTTCCAGGGTTCGCAACTTACATATCAGGCTCTGCCATGAGAGCATCCTCGCCTTCGTCGACGACATCTTCTTTGGGATTCCTGTAAAGTTTAAAATAAAAAAATCACTAACACTAAGAGAGACACAAAAACAGACGGCATAAATATTATATGTAATTTCTTTGTTTTATTTACCATCCCGGCGGTGCTTCGATGGCTAGAAGAAAATGGGGCAGAATCTCCCGATCGATAGGTTCATTGACGATTTCTTCAATGCGCATCCGCTCCATTTCAAGTGAAGCCCACCAGTGGGAGGAGAGCTGCAGAGGATGTGTTTATTCCTGGGTGGCATTTTCCATTCGCCGCCCGCACCTCCCGGGGAGGATTCTAACTTGGAAATAATATCTGGGAGTTACTTGCCAACGAATACTGGATCGGGGTAGTCAACTAATTTTTGGATCCGTGATATGAAATTTAACTGTGCGCGCAATTAATTCTCCTTTTCCAGTTTCGTTTCATGACCTGTTAGAATTAATAGTACGAGACAAGATAAGTTTTGATGTGCATTAAGATTTCCCGCAATACATCCCTATTTTCGAGAGTTAGAATTGGTCGTACAGTGTTCGGCTGGTGAGAATTCGACTTTTCATCGGGTCGCGGCCATCGCCGGAGTACGAAGTCGTAGACCTGACGTAAGGGTCTTGAGACTGGTTGTCCCGCCCATCTTTTACCATCTTTTTGGCCTCGACTTCGAGAAAGTCCGAAAGGTCGTAGAGAGTGGCGGCGTACTGACAGAGCTGCTTCCTGAATGATGCGCATTAATTCCGTCGAGAATCGTCGAGTTGCGAACATTTCCGAGTTCCGGTGTTTAGCACAATGCTCGTGTTGCAAGGTTTTTTTATTTATTCTGTGTAAAGTTGCAGTTTCTGCACTTCATAGATAATAGAATCTTTTCTGGAGCTCCCTTCACTGCAGTACTCCGGCAAAACTATGATCCATACTGGATTGCATTACTATGTATTGAGGTAATCAATTTGAATGTCTTGTAAAAAAATTTTAAAGACTCGTATGTGAATGACGAACCTGTGCAGTCGCGCGCCCGCCTTCACCAGCATATAGAGGTCGATGGAGATGGCGACGGCCGCGCAGCCGTGACCAACGAGCGCTGTGACCGGAACTGCACTCGCGGCGCCCGATAGCGAGTGCACCTCAATAATATCCTTTGACCCTTCACTATATCCCCCATTTAGATTGGCATCGCACCAGGAAGTTTCTGCCGTTCCTTCTTTCATATTGTTTGCCATTGCTTTCGTGATCATATTCAGAATAAGGGGATTGTCTTACCGCCTTCATGACGACCTCCTTGACGGTATTCGCCCCGGTCGATATTATGTGTGCAGCACCGGCTGCGCTCGGAGCCAGTCGCGAGGTTGTGCTGAATAATAAGCATGCTTTGCCCTTGAACCACTGTAGAGCAAGCATTGTTTTGACAATGCAATTCCTCTCTTCATTGAGAACGGGATTTCTCTCTCTTGTAAAACTAGCCAACATCAAATTAAACGTGGCACGAATCATCTAAGACCAAATTTCAGTTTTCGGGGCGTATGATATACCTGACGATCTCGAGTGCCTTTTTCTGCTCGCGATACGAGCCGGTCTTTTCGACAATATTCTGGAAGTGTTTTGTCTGTATCTGATTAAAGATCTATCTAATAATCTAATGGAGATCGGACCTTCATGTACTTGCGGTGCCAGATCTCCGCCCGGGGTTTGTCGATGACTGTGAACATCTGCTTCGAAGACAGGTTTAGAGTGGACACCTGATCCTTGAGATCCTCGTTGGCTTTCTGCAGAATTGATTTCTGATCTGTTAACGATCCTTTTCTTCATTCATCATGTGCCTAGCACCATTTAGATGAATTCCGCTATTCAGTACGTGTGTTTTGATTTACAACACTAGCACCTGAAATTCCCGACTTTACCTGTTCATTCTCCTTCACGAAATGGTATACGAACGACGATACACCCACGACCGCCGAAGCGATCATGCCTGAAGTGAGTGATCCATTATTTGCCTTTGGGCCCTTTCCCACACCTGGCACAATTACGGGTGAAAGAACGAGCGCAAATCCCGTTGCGACAGTTGCTGTAGCTGCAAAATGCACCTTTCAATTATCATCGAATCTCGGCTCTTCGCCTGTTTTGGATTCATTTTGCTATCGCTTAGTACGGTATTGATTATTCTTCCGCATACAGAACTCAGTCATTCACTGCTCACAAGATCCAGTAAATCAGTTTCTTGCGTTATGGTCAAAAAATCGCTTTTTTCAACTCTTACTTAGGATGCCGACAGTGGAGAAGGCGACGCGTGCAACATCTCGATTGCGCGAGGCCGCATCCATCTGTGTGAGACCGCTTCATAATAATGAAATTTTGAATGGAATGTTTCTTTTTAATGTTTTATGTCCTAGCTTTCTTCCATACTATGCTGAAGTCACATTCGCATCATCTTGTATCGGAGGATAACGACGGAACGCAATGGCATATGCTCCATCCATGTTCTCATCCCGTGTTTTCCACAACCCCTTTGTATTCTCGAAAGGGTCGGCAATCCCTGAGTAGAGCATAAACGAGAGATCACTGTTTAGTCATCCGCAATCCTTGTCGATAAGCGTCATGATTTCAGTCAGTGGCGAGGTGCAATGGGGTTGTTGATTTGAAACCGGTTTCATAAAAAGATGCCAATCCATTCGAATTCATTCGTACCACTGTTGCTCGAACTCTGCACAACTGCGTGAGGTTAATATTGCAGTCGATGAATTCGCCCAAGATGATTTTGTCGCTGTCGTCGAGAATCGGGAGCTCCATCACGATTGCGCGGAGGGCCTAGAAGTAGATACCATTCTAAACGGTGTCAACCTTCATTCTGAATTATGTAAAGTTCAAAGAGGAGCGAACGGTTAGCATGCACATCCTAGGATACTTGTTATTACTCTATCTCATTGGAAAGAGAAGCGCCCACCTCGAGTGACTTGCACACTTCGACGGAGATGAGGGCGCCGGTTGCTGGTAATTCAGCTTCGGGAGCTTGTGTAGTCCTATCCCATGGGAAGAAAACCATGTCGACGAAAGATGAGCGTTCAAGAGTCTTTTCAGGCACCAGAGGACAAGCTCAAATAGCGAAGAGAAATTGGGTACTGAACTGCCTTATCAATTCCTTGACGTGGAGTTATAAATGGGAGTATTATTGCGATTCACGTGAATCTCCTTGAACCGTTATGATATCGAAACCGTTATCTGCTCAATTCGATCATTTTAAGGCGGGTCGCATATACAACACATAACGACGACCTGGTTCCTTTCGGAATGATATTATAGCTGTGCATTCGAGAATGACCGGAGAACAGAATTCTAGGAGTTTCGCTTGGAAGACTATTGTGACATCATGAAACCTAACGGTTTGCCTAACTCTCACCTATCAATGCTTTTTTATTTTACATTCTTTTGAAACCCATTTGAAGGCATTCTGCAAACTAATGAACTGGTGTCTTTCGCAGCACAAAACGCCGCTATTCATGAGTAAGTGTATTATCTTCGTTGACATTTCTCATCATATTCATGTTCGTGTACTCTTCAACGAAGGCGCCCTGTGACGTCATTGAATCGTCAGTTTTCTTTTGTTTATTTAAATTTGAAATTCATTGTTTGCAATGCAACACACCCCAAGTATTGACCATAACTCAAAGAGTTCAGCATTTATAGAACCTGTGAATCGTATATCGCAGTGTCGAATGTGACACGGACGGGAATCATTGTATTTCGGGGATCACACAACAAGGTGAGGAGGACTCTGATTGTGAGGGATTTCTTATTATATCAATTCCATACGCGTCTAATTAGGCATGCCGAGTGAATAATTTGTACTCGATAGAAAATACGAAATGGAAATTTAACCGCCAAAATAATATGAGTTTCACTGCAACGGTAATTCTCGGGAAAAGAATGCTGTAATGATCGGCGATCGGCCATTGCGAAACATAGAAATAAGGAGCCTTAGACTAAAAGGTTGGGTGTATTTAGTAAACTTACTCTGCCTGTAAGGTGCACTTTGTGCACGCAAGAGTGCACTTTTTTCTTTTTTGACACCCAACTTTGTAATGTAAAGGGTCTTATTGCAGCTACAAATCTTCCTCGAAGGCCTCCAATCGTACACGGCGGGCACGGAGTTCATTGGAATGGGAAGGGTTAGTATTTTGCAAATTGTTTTTAAAATTTATTTTGTTAATGAAAATGTTTATGAAGTTACGAATTCCAAAATCATTATCCCAGAATTCAAATGCACTAAAAATTCAAGTTTCAGGTAGGCCCCTACTTCCTGCAGGGCCACGAAAAGCTGTGGCCAGCGATCGTGATGTTTTTGAAAGCCCCTGAATTCAAGGTTTGGAGACGTTTCCAGCAAAAAGTAAATAGTTCCATTTTTTCGTTGTTTCGTGTTAATACATCGACAAAATTAATTAATAGGTTTCAGCCAGACAGTAAATAATTATGTTCGTCCAAAGTAAGATTGATTTTTTTCGATATTTTTAGTAAAATAAAACTACCCTCTAAACCTCTTTGTTGTGTTTGCATATATCTCCGACTTTTACATCGTCAAACAGATTATGTTTCAGAGAGGCAACAGTGGCTTGCATTATCACAGCGGGCCTGTCTGCAAAATTAGATTTTTCAGACGTCTCATTATCTCCACATTATCTCGCTAATTCAATCGTCATTCTCAACTCTTGACCTGTCTGAAACGGCGGTCTGGAGTATTTGTCACTCTCATAACACCAATTTCAACCCAACAGCGCAGAATTAACCATGTTTTGGAACACTGAACCGAGGATCTTGGAGGACAGACCCATCATCGATGATACTGGCTTCTTTTGGATTGGAAATCCTGTCAAACATACATGATCCAAGCGAGATGTTCAAAATCGAATCCCCAGATTAGATAAGGTGCAAATGTTCATTACTACTGGAAAACCATGATAGGGAAATATTCTACCGAAAATTCTGCGGTGTAGTTGATCAAGCTGTTGGTTGCGCACTTGGAGCTGACACTAGGAACGCTATGTAGCGAATGTGTTCTAACAGAAGTCGTAGGAAAGAAAGCGAGCCCTTGCGTGGCGTAAAAGTAATGTTTCTTCTACAAGGCCACAAGGCCGAGAAGGCGAAAAAACAGCGCTTTTTTTCTTGATTTGACGCCCGGCGTCTATCAGGGCCTTGGGGGAAGCATTTTTCGAAAAACGAAGTATACCGCGAGAATCCTCAGGATCTTAGCTACAAATCTATGGTGAGCTTTTTTCGAAATTCACTTTCAATCGAAAGCTACAAGGCAGAGAAGTCCAAAAAACGGCGATTTTGACCTTTCAGACCGATCGTTGTTCCAGACAGACGAGACAAAATTCTTGAATATTCAACGTTTCAGTCAATTTTGCAGTCAGACCTGCTGTGCATTATGTAAGGCGGACTGATTTCTTGCAGAAATTGTCTTAAATGATAAATTATCGATTTCTTCAGGAATTCAACATAATCGTCACGGGCCACTCGCTCGGTGCAGCTCTTGCGTCACTTACGGCTGCTCGGATCGTCAAGGAAGGTGGATGATATAATTGCAGTTTCAAATGCATCTAAATGTTGTCGAACACAAAACCAAAAAAGCGCAGCTCTTTATCTACCGCCGTTTTATTACCAGATTTGCTCGGAAAAACGCACTGATTCCGCTTTAGTTTTCGTTGCAGATCCAGACCCTAAACGGTGGTAAGTCAAAAGCTGCGCTTTCCAACTGTACCGTGGAAATGCGCCTCGTATTGGTGCTCGATAATATTCAAACTTCAGGCCATCGCCCGGCATCCAAAGTCAAACTGTACACCTTCGGACAGCCGCGAACCGGTTCTTACAACTACGCCATGGCATTTGACGCCCTCGGATTTGAGAGGTTTATTTCTATCTTTAGCCAGAAAATTTTCGCCAAAACTCATTTTTGCAGTTATCGTGTCAATTACGCAGCCGACGTTACCTCGCATCAGCCTCCTTGTGAAAAGGACCAAAATACACCAGTTAATGGAGATGGGAGCAGGTGTGGATTTGCCATTTTAAAGAATTCAAAGAACTGTCTTTATGAAGACCCTGCCTTGCCTCCGCCTCCAACGAAGCATATCACCACGGGACCGAGATTTGGTGAGTGAATTACTATAATGGGTAAATTATGGGTTTCGGTCACTTACCCTCGCTTCGATTCAGGTATCCCAAATCAATGACGCCCGGCAATTCATATTATATCGAATGTCTCGGATCGCCGAAGAACGAAGACATGGAATGCTCAGATATGCTTAGTTTCCAGGTTTGTAAAATTAAACTGTTTTTAGAAACAGAATAGAGTAAGCCGAACAGGATAAGTTTCACACTGCTATTTGGCTACAATGATCGCAAGATAAAGTAATCTCTCTCTCGATTTGCCATCTAACAACAAGTAATTGTCTTCAGTCAGAAAACATGGACGCCTACTTCTGGGACCACCGGCACTACTTTGACTTCTTCGTGAGATTCCATTTACTGAATATTTTCTCTCGCTAAATAACGTAAGTGTAGCTAAATGCAGGAAATGCGTCCGGCCGTCTAATATACTTTGATTTTAGGTCACCGGGTTCGGCCAGTCGGGATGCTCGAATCGAACATTGGGACAGGCGCCGGCGGAGAGGACCACCTTTGCCAAGTACCTTTCCAAGGTCTGTACCCCGTGTTCTTGTTTGTTTTACACCGCTAAAAATCAAGAAATTCGCCTCGAAAATCTCGCTGATTTCCCAATGGGGGAATTGTGATGAATTCCCCGCGCTTTATCCATAGATTCTTTATATCAGCCAGAATTTCGCTGAGCATTTCACGAAAATATTCCTCCCCCTTTCAGCCCATCGAAACGGTGCGGAATATTGGATTAATATTTATCATTGCCAAGCAATCGATGAAACATAAACACAACCTATAATTCCCATTTTGTAGACCAATGTCCTTGACATCGAAGACAATATTAACGAGAAAAGTGAAGCTTCTTCTTTCAGCTCATCGACAATGGATTATGTGATTACTGTAATATAAGAAGTCTCAGCTGGGCAAACATTTATCTCATGAAGTTCAAGGGCATAAGGGAAAAAACTCCTGTTCCAGAAAGATATTGATCCGGATATGTAGCTTGATCTTTGATTTCTTTTGAGCAATATAACTTGGAGGCCACTGAAATCTGGTTTGATTGTGCGCAAAGAATTGAAATCGAAACCTCGATCATTTCTGCGAAATCGATACTTGGCTCGTAGAGGCGTCCGAATATCTCGAGCGATCTTTCTGCAACAATCCCATTGTCCGACATCAATCTTTATTGGAGCGGCAAATTTGTCGGGAACCAAAAAGTGCAAATATTTGAGTCATCTGCCTGTGTTATCGACGATCCTAACTCGGTTTTTTCTTAAAACGTCTACTCATCGTCTCTTGCCTGTCAGACCGCGTAGAGGAACCACGTTTTCAATGGAGAGAGAACAATCGGGTACGAAACGGAATATTAGAAGCTTTTGGATCGCCGACTAGATATAACTAGCGCCCGATTGATCTACTATTTTCAGCGACCAGTATCACCCATAATTTATGGGGCCATAAAACGGGTTTTCAATTCTAAAATACTGTAATGTAGACAATGTTCTGAAGACGCATTTGTACCCCCATGTGGTTCCCGACAATAATCGAAATACATACCGTTTCCTTGACTACAACCTTCCGCTGACGGCAGCAGAGATAATAAAGGACAGCGAAAATCGCGGCGATCAACGCAAAAGCTGCGAAGGAAATGAAGATCCCGAGCTTCCAATCACCACTGAACGGGAGTAATCGTTTTAAATGTAAGAAAATTCCGGGCAATAATTTCCGTTTTGAATATATTCACCGTCAAAAGGTTTTCGAATATAGTTCGCTCATCGCAGAATTGCCAGGAACTCAAGAGCGGTGTTTTCCAACACCCAAAAACAAATTTGGTTTTTTTCCGCTCATGTGTGCCTGACAATAGCTGCCAGCGGTTCTCGAAAATATCCATGACCCGATGAATTGTATACCTTTCTTTGTCGCTGCTCGCAACGTAATTCGGTTCATCTTCATTGGCGCTGTTCTCGATAGTTCCTTCTTCACCCTCCTCATTAGTTTCGTCTTCAGTCAGAGAAGTATTGTATGTCTGAAAAATCGATAATAATCTAGCGTATTCGTGAATTGTGAGTTCAGAGAATTAGTGTAAGATGTCAAATTTTGTCTGCCCAGCAAGAGATTCTTGAAGAGA
Organism: Levipalatum texanum; assembly: GCA_014805385.1. Taxonomy (NCBI): domain Eukaryota; kingdom Metazoa; phylum Nematoda; class Chromadorea; order Rhabditida; family Diplogasteridae; genus Levipalatum; species Levipalatum texanum. The sequence goes on from JACMIG010001447.1 coordinate 9,977, forward strand.
ACAGTTTAAAATGCTTGAATTTTGAATCGATAATATAAGAGAAATTAAATAGTTAAAATGTTTCACCATGCTCGCCGCCTCCAGAATGAATAGAAGGAGAAGAAGAAGGAAGCGCATTTCTGAAACGCCAGATACTTATTGAATACGCCATGGAGAGGGAGGACCTGTGAAGGAAGACGACGCAGCCAAAGCAAAGTGAGACGAGCAGACTGATGGAAGTTTTCGCCTCCTTTGTTAAAGTCCAGACTTTTCTTACATTAAAACGTGCATTCAAATATAGTTCAAATACTCAAATCGATTTTCTCCGTTGCAGCTCAGATGCAAACCAGAATTTCAGTTGCAAACTAATTTTGCAGGAACAAATATAGCACTTGCACCATCAGTCTCCAATACTGAATATTCATTCGTCCCTTCGCCTTTTCGACACAGGCTATTTCCTAGCTCCGTTATCCTTTGGCTGTGGCGAGTGCAGCCAATATCAAGAGACTAATTTTGGGGAAAATAGGCGAAAAGGCAAAGATTCCAAGTCCAAATGAAAGCAGACTCAAATCCAAATGGAAACAAACGAGCTTGCAATGCGCGGTTGCCTTCAATTCATCAAAAAATTCACAGAATGCAGAAATCGAGGACAACTTTATCTCTATTGAGAGGCACTTTGGTTCTTGGAATTCTCGTTGTTAGTGTATTGTGTTAGTTCGCGTAAATTCGTGCGTTATGTTGAGTGTCAGCCAATGAATTTGGGACAATTCATTTCTACTCCTAGTTTCCGTTCTTTCCGCTTTCTTCCATTTTTCTCTCCGAAGTAGGACTCGATTCTAAAAATATTGAATGAATATAATAATTTGGAGAATTCTTACTGGGACCGGAGGACGGATTTTGCCTGCTTTCCGAAACTGCGCGATCCTGAAAATAAAGTAAAACATTAAAAACAGCGGGGACATTTCCAGTTATAAATAGGATGAAACATTAGTGGGAACAAAACACAGAAAATCGCTTTGAATCGCTTTGAAAGCTCCAAATCGCTTTGAATCGGAAACTGATAAACGCGTTGACTGAATTATCTTTTTCTGCTCCGTAGCCACGAATGCCCCAGTCTATTTTACGGGCCGGATTCTAAACAAACGTACCGTTTCCTTCACAACCGTCATTTTCGGAAGGCAGCAGAAATAGTAGAATAAAGCAACGGCGGCGATGATGAACAAGAATATAGCGAATGCGTTCAAGTAGTGAAATACCACGGGCAAATCGTCGCTGAAATTCGTGATATGTTTCCATAAACTACTGATTAGTGCAGTGTTCGATTTTTTTCTATATTTCAAAAATTGAACAGGATTTTTCAGAAACTGTTTGTATTTCATTTAGCGTATTTATAATTATGATTTTAAAAGTTTTAACCTTTTACGACTGTTGTCAACAGCAACAGCTACATCGTCGTTTGCACGGTGCTCAAGTCAGAATCATCCTCAGAATCATCGATCGCCCAAGGTTGCACCGTCTGCATTGATATCTAAATAACATTGGAAGTTGTGCCATTCGTTGTTCACGCTATTTAGTGCAGCTATTACCGTAATTTCGTTTGGCGGGGTCGTGGAGGTAGTGGTGGAAATTATGGTGATAGGTGCGCAAGTTTTAGGTGGAATAGGTCCGATCTGGAAAGATTAGAAACTTAGTGAGGCGATTTTGATATTCAGCAAAGCCTCACGTATTCCTCCTTGGACATTTCGGAGAGAGATGATGAAGCTGCCGTGTTTCTTCCTAATTCTAATGGTGGTGTATTCAGCTTGTGGCGAATCTGAGGACACCAGTAAGAGTGAGTCATCGTTTTAAAACGCCTAGAGATCAAGATTATTATGACTTTGTATTACTATGGATTCTATGTTAACAATTTCAGAAATCGAAATCTCTGCTTTGAAATGAATTGATAGGTCAAAATTGATCATGTTCAGATTCATTTCGGTGCGAAATAGATGCCCAATTAACCTCGCAGATAGAACTGCTCACTGCTACCGTATCCAATCCTCACAACTTTAAAAAAGATTTATCTCAGGGTAGAAGAAAGCTAAAGAGATGAGGAATCAAATTGCTCGCTAAAAGAAAACTTTTGTCTTGCAACATAAACTTTTTTCCGTATGTCATACAACCTTTAGCTGGCCATAATAGAACAAAGGCCATAGCAGTTGACATTAAAAAATTGCCTTATAGTGTCTCACGCTTCTCCTGATATTCTTCAAGCATGATTCATGTTTCCACTCCCGAGCCGTATTTCAGGGGGGAAAAGATCACTGGAAGACGAAGTCCAATGGGAAGGCCATATCTACTGTCACCACAAACCGATTGCTGCCAATGTGGAGCTCTGGGAGGAGGATCGCGGACAAGGTGATTGTCTTCGTAAATTATTTAAACCACTCGGGTGAATTTTTGGTTGACGGTCATTGTCGTTCAATTTGGGCCAATACGGTAAATTACGGTTCCGGAAAGTTGTTTTTTTCTGCAATTTAAGGCATTTATGAATACGCGGGAATCGTTTTCCCATGGCCGAGTTAGGGGGTCACGGTACCGAGCCCTGTACAAACATTACGGGCGCACGCAGCCATTCAGCCACAGACAAACACGCCTTTTATGGAGTAGTAGATATTTCAATCAAAATTCATGGTTCTTTGAATTAAACCTTTTTGTTTATAGATGCTTGGTTCGATGCTGACGACCTGATGGCCAATGAAACATTTCCCAATGGAGAGTACGTCTTGGCCGGGAAGGAGTTTGAAGTGGTATTGTTTTTGAAGCATTGCACGCTCATAATGGCAGTTCCAAATGGATACTGATGTAGTGACAATCACATCATAAGTGTCGTTCTAGAAATTTTCCAGATAGAATAGAAAGGGAATTGAGATTAAAAAACACCCGAAACTCGAAAAACACGTGTTTTGGGGATTTTTGTGTCGGGCGGATTTGCTCTTTACACTGCAAAAATCTCCGAGGAACTTTGTGCAATTTGCGACACAAAAATCCCCAAATCACTTATTTTTCGAGTTTCGGGTGTTTTTATCACAAGGCCCCTTATAATTAAGAATCCGTTTATTTGGGGATATTGCAGGGATCGATAGAGCCGTATCTTCATATTACGATCATCTGTGCTCAGGAAGAGAAAGATACTTGTGGTTCTCTGCCTTTTCATGGCCAACACACGACTGCTCCCGTTGATATCAGCGAACTTGACGGAAATGCAGAGGTAAATAGAATGAATTACACGTACGATAAGAGGCACGTTTTAAACTGCATGTTGTGGTGCACAAGGTTTCCCTTTTAGCGTTCCGTTTCACCTGTCCTCTCCCGATTGTTTCTTGTTTCTCTAACTTGTCACCTGGTTTGAGACAGTGGAGAGAGATTCACACCTATTGTGCGAGTTGCACGGGTTGTCACGGTTAATACTACTATTTAGCGGATGACCTCTTCGGTATCAACGTTTCCGCAGGGAATTTAAAGAAGGACTGGCAGGATCTTCTTGGCATCTTGCCAATCTAAATGGGGTGCATTAGCCCATACGACTACGTATTGAAATCCTGCGATTTAGATTGGCAAGATGCCAAGAAGCTCCTACCAGTCCTTCTTTAAAGATGTCCTTTTGCTTACGTGCGTATTATAACACCAGAAGACGGTCCTGAAAAGTTTACACCCGAACTCATCATATTCGCAGAGTAATAGGGAACGGAATTGTTGCGTGCGTATTCAAAATTTTACATCCAGTGAAACTCGGACAATAGTTCTTTCGCAAAAATATACCGGAACAAATATCTGACAACCTTGTGCACATACCAACCATTATTCAACAAACCTATTTCAGATTATCCAAGACTTCGAGATGTGCGAGAAACCGTACGGGAGCATCTCCAAGAAGAGCGAGGCTCTTAAAGCGACCTCAACACCGAAGCCGACCGATGACTAAGAGGATTATTCGCCTTTGGTCATATACATCATAACTTTCTATAAATTCATTCAAAACACAGCATTCAACATGATGATCACGGGTTCAATGCCGTAATCGTCCACCTCGCCGCGTCCACTGAACCGGGAATCAAAGGCTGCGAGCCACTAAAAGGCAAAACGATCTGAAAACAAGAGTGGCAGCCACGGAGATGGGGGCCATATCGCGGCCCGCAACCCTTCAATTAATGGGATCTCAAACTGGGCAACTCACTGGAATCTCACTATCTCAGAATCAAAATGCGCCGTAGAACATTTCGGCAACCTAAAAAGCAGAGCAAACTACACCATAAACGGTGCTGTTCTCAAACCAGTGAATTGTTTTAAAGATCTTGGAATTCATATGTCCAATAACCTAAACTTTGGACCACACGTTCTTTTTGTTGCAAAAAGGGCAAGATCAATGATGAACGTTTTTCTAAAATGCTTTCGCAACAAAGACCTAGCCATACTCTCTAAAGCATTCACAGTCTACGTTCGACCCCTTTTAGAATACGCCCCCGTTGTATGGAATCCAACAGGAATCGGGCATGTGAACGAAATCGATAACGTTCAGCGAGAGTTTACCAGACGCATCTTCGCTAGATGCAAACTCCCTCCAAAATCCTATCCAGAACGCCTATCGCAGTTAGGTTGGCGGACACTAGAATCGCGCAGAGTTATTAGCGATCTATTATTTCTACATAAATGCATAGAAGAAAGCGCCGATCTGGATCTGAGCTCTTTGATCATGATCAATCCACCTCAGCATAATACACGTGGAGCACATAGGATCTCACTACCTTTCAAAATACAGCCGGCGCACTCGACTTTTGTGTCCCGCACCATTTCTACATGGAATTCACTACCAGGTGACATCGTCAACCTGCCGTATGGCCCCTTTAGATCAAGACTCTTTTCATTACCAGAATCAATTCTCTTGCCACATCCATCACGGATACGGCTATAATTCCCCTGCCCGGTCAACGAAGACCCACAAACTCCGATCATCACCGTCGCCTACAAGGAAACCCATACTCTGCCCATTCCTTGATCGGAACGATAAAGATATAAAGATAAAGATAAGTATCGGGTGCACGGGTCAAGAGGACGGGGCGGTGTTCAGGTCTGCGTTTCAGAGGTTCGCCCGAATGACGCAGTCAGCCGATCCTTTGCTACATAGAGAGATTGGGGGCTCGATCCCTTTCCAAGGCTAAAGAAGGAGTTGGGTCAATCTTCCGTTCTGTGAAACAGATGTGGAAATTGTGGAAAAAAACGGTAGAAAGAGCCACTTTTTCACATTGGTTCGACCAGGAAGTGAAATTTTATACCGATTTTCCACAATTCCCACAACTTTGTGCACAAATATATTGTATTACCATGTCCGCGTAGAGATCTACCGGTGCTGGGAATCATGAAAATTGTTCAGGAATGTTGATATTTTTTGTGCACTCAGGTCGATGGGAGGGAAGTTGTTTACAAGCTTGTTGGCGAAGTCGCAAAAATTGCTTGTAGCCACCTCATCGACGTAGTTCAAACGGAGTTACAACTGGTAAACAAGCAGTTTTACGACTTGTAAACAAGTGTCTCTTTCACAGCTTGTTTACAAGCATGATGAACAAGCTTCAGATTCACGGTGCCTGTTGAAATATTCAAGTTGTTTACAAACGCGTTTATGAGTTGTTTTCAAACATTTTTGCAACATCGACAAGTTTGTAGATATAATAAGTTCAACGAACTTGTAAACAACTTGCGTTCCACGACTTGTGTGTGTGTCGGACTGTACGCTCATCGCCTTGCGATCTCTCTCCACTGTTCTCTCGTTTCTCTAACTTGTCGGGCGGTTCGAGAAACGAGAAAACAGTGGAGAGAGATCGCAGGGCGATGAGCGTACTGTCCGCGGAACGTTTATTCCACCGACAATAACTCTACAGCACCGTATCCGAATTGGGAAACTTGAAAAAAGAGGCATGCTGTCATCTTCAATGGGGGAATACAAAATCGGATGACTGCACAGCAACACAATTTAATCTTCCAGAAAAGATCTCCTGTAAAATATGCGCACTGTGAAACAACTGATTTTTTATCGCTCTACCAATAGGTTAGTATGTTTTCATGAATATTCGCGCTTGAAGGAGATGCTCCCCGAACGTAGGATCGCACAGCTCGAAATCTTGAGTTACCTGAAATTATTCTTGTTGGTTGATGAATAAAACAGCATTAAAATATGCATATCTTCTTATTTGTCGTCCGCCGAACAAAATACAACATGTTAGGGTCCTAAATTTTAAGAGTTTTGTGTTGTAAACTTCCGCTGACTGTAAAGTGCACTTCGTGCAAGCAAGATTGCAGAAAGCTGTTTCTTATGACAAGTTATCACGAGCTCTCTGAGAAAATTCATCAACCCTTGCACAACCTCCGCAAAAAAGTCATGCCCCCCCGGACCAGTGGTATATTTGTTAACATAGACAGGTCCAAAAAATTTTTTTTGGGCCACTTAGCATCATCGGAAAAAAACGACTCTTCTTCTTGATTTTTTCAAAATTAGCCGCCTCTCCTCTGAAATATTTGAACGCAAAGCATTTATAGTACGAAAAATTCTCTACAAAACCCGCACCTGAAGTCCGTGAAAAGTCGAAGGAATGCTGAGCTACGATTAAAATACTATTTTCGAATGTCGTAAATGGACGGTTTTTCGAGCGTAGCTCGAACAGATGCATATGGTATGCGTGTTTTGAATTTGTTTTCTGATTCTACATTAAAAATTCTACAAATCCCGTCGTTTCCGAAAAAAATTTTAAAGCTGGGAAAACTGTCAAAAAACGGACGAACACTGAAATCTCTGGATTTGTCAGATTAGTTCATATTGATGCATTATTGTCCCCCAGTGTGGTTCTCTGGCACCGGAAATTACATGTGGAAAATTCCTGTCTTGAAACGCTCTTTCACTTCCACACTTGAAATCCCTGGTTTCAGATGATTGTTGCCTCGACGATTTGAACCATGATACGGGTATCATGATCTCAAATCCGAAAAAATATCTATGGTTAAACCGACTCAAAAGTGCTCAAATGGCCATAAAATGATGTTTTGAGACCATTTTGATCAATTTCAAGCAAAAAAGTTTTTCGCTGATTTTGGACCATGATACCCTTATCATGGTCCAAATCGTCGAGGAAAAAAGCGGCTGAAAACCGGGATTTCAAGTGTGGAAGTGAAAGAGTGTTTCAAGGCAAGAATTTACCACATAAAATTTCCGGTACCAGAAAACCACACGGGGGGATAAAAATGCATCAAAATGATCAACTCGCACAAAATCACGCGATTTTCAGTGTTAGTCCGTTTTTTTCATGATTTCCCCAGCTTTAAAATTTTTTCCGAACCTATGGGTTTTGTAGTATTTTTAATGTAGAATCAGAAAAAAAACTCAAAACACGCATACCATATGCATCTGTTCGAGCTACGCTCGAAAAACCGTCCATTTACGACATTCGAAAATAGTATTTTAATCGTAGCTCAGCAGTCCTTCGACTTTTCACGGACTTCAGGTGCGGGTTTTGTAGAGAATTTTTCGTACTATAAATCTTTTGCGTTCAAATATTTCGGAGGAGAGGAGGCTAATTTTGAAAAAATCGAGAAAAAGAGTCGTTTTTTTCCGGTTATGAAATCACTAAAATCAGTGTATCTGCCCAACGCGAGCAGGTAGCTTCCGGCTGAGCGGCCCAAAAAAAATTTTTTAGACGCACCTATCTTACAAAATATACCGCTGGTCCGGGGGGCATGACTTTTTTAAGGTTGTGCAGACCCTCCTCCAATTGCTCGAATTTCTCGGAGAACCCGTGTTATGTGCCTTTGCCAAATGACTACATTACCTGAAAATATGTGTAGGTATAATATTGAGCTACAAAGCGTGACGAGTACGTACCGAGTGCAAAGAGGACCTGTAGAAAAGGAAAGAAACAGCTGCATCATTCCAGTCTGCTGGAGGGAATGAACTGGAGAAGTGCGTTGAAGGAGAGGTTGCATTTAAAAAGGAGTACGACATGAACGTTGGAACAAATCTTTGATCGAAAAATACCGAAGAAAACTAAAAAAATTAAGATTTGAAAAAACTAGGAACAATATTTTGAGAGCAAGTTAACTTCGAGCTCGAAAAAATGGACGGCTGAAATTTTTCGTTGTGAATGATTTTTACTGCAAATTTAGATGTTTTTTTCATTCCGGAATTTCGTTTATTCTCTGATTTTTTAATTTGAAAAATGGAAAGCTGAAATTTTTTCGTTGTGAATTATATTTTACTACAAATTTACGTGTTATTTTGATTCCGGAATTTCGTTTATTCTCTGATTTTTTAATTTTCCAACTTTTTGGCTTATTCTGCAGTGTTTTTCGAGCAAAGATTTTTCCAAGCTGCATTGCGTTCTCCTATATAAACTCAATGCAGTCGTACTTCTCCAGTCAGTTCTATCTTTACTTACAGTCTTGAATATTTCGAGCCGCGGTGGTTATGAAACTGCCGTGTTTCTTCCTCTTGCTCCTGATGCATTCAGCATACTGCAGTAAGCTCGTGTTTAAGAAACTTTGTACAGTTCTGGGTATTACTGATAAATGGGATCCACGGGGCTATGTGAGCTTCCCGGGGCTATCTAATTCCCATGCTCGTGCAATATAGAGTACGGACGCGCATCCTAACATACCTCTTCAAGCCTGTTTCATGACCTATGAGATTCAACTTGTCATGTTCTGGATCTTGAAAAGGTAGGTCAAGAGAGCGCGTAGCCCAACATTGAAATCTCTTCCCGGAGCGGCATTTTAATGCATCAGCCCAAGTGTTGGGAGGAATCCATCTTCAAATATCTGGCACCATTTATCTGGTCTCTTTGACTAAACAAATAGAGAGACGGAGACGTCAGACATTTGAGGCTGAATTCTTCCAACACTGATCAATACATATTTCAGCTATTGTCGTTTGGCATGTCAGAATAATGTGCCACAGTAAACCGATTCGTGCCATCGTGCAAATCTGGGAAGAGGATTGGGGAAGAGGTGATTTTGTTTTTGATGTGGAATTTGTTATGTATTGGTGTGGTCCAGGGCATATGATACACTGCAAACAAGCAAATCCGCCAAAAATTTGTCGATTCCGGCGAAACATTGTGGTTTTTTCATGTTTTTGCAAAACTCGTGCTCATCTGTAAGAATTGGCTGATTGTTCTGGTGTTACGAATCACAGTGGACTGCCTTCCCATATTCCGTAGAACAATGGTTTATTCTCTGTCTGGGAAGTGGAACTTTGGCAACTTGCCAGCACGATTTCGCAAATAGGAAATCTTTTCGTAGTGCAATTTCAGATTCCGTTGTCAGTCCATAATCAATGTTCTGCGATATTTAAAGGAGCCGACCCACCCTAAAATTTTATAATTTATTCGGGAAGTGCTTGAAAAATGCTGAAGAATGATTCCACTCTCGCATTTTTAAGAATTTTCTACGATTTTTTGTGATTTTTTGTGAATAAGGTCGCAAAAGATACCGCCCGCGCTGTGTGCGCTCAGGCAATTCGTTGCGGGACCAAATCATCGAAACTTTGATAATTATTTTATAACACTTCTCGTTGTTTATATATTATTTCCTTTGGCTGTCCGACCTGTTTTCAAATGATCTACCAGCTAACATCCTTTTTATGGCGAAATTCGATTAAAAATTCCAGAAATATTTGGTCCCGCAACGAATTGCCTACACTGCGCAGGCGGTATCCTTTGCGACCATATTTAAATTCACAATAAATCATAGAAAATTCTTTAAAATGCGAGAGTGGTATCATTTTGCAGCATTTTTCAAGCACAATCCGAATAAAATAATTTTTTTAGGGTGGGTAGGGTCCTTTAACCACGGTTGCCTCAACTGTTCTACGGAACGAAACGTTGCTCCTACTCCTTCTTTAAGGTAATTGGATCGACCCTGACGACCTTTTGGCCGGAGACAACTTCAGGAACGGGGAGTACAGGGTGTATGGACAAGAGCGTGAATGGGTCCGCCATTTTTAATTATTGATTACTTTATTTATCGTCAGGGCCACATTGAACCGTATCTTTGGGTCGCAGTTGAGTGCGCAACGGCCCCAAAGGAAGTGTGTGCAAGGCTTCCAGCCGGCACAAAAGAATTCGAACTCATGACCACTGCAATCAATGTCCTTGGTGACGAAAAGGTAGTATAGTCTACGGAATCGATATGAAACGTACGCTCATTTTCTTCTGGTATTATAAATTCACTGCGATGAGCATATGTTCAGAATGGTATTATCGGCCAATCAAACTCGTCTTATGTATGTTCGCACTAGTGTTGGCAAATTAATTCATGCGTCTCTTCATTTGTCTAGTCTCTCATCGGTCAGACAAATTGAGAGACCAGACGAATGAAGAGACGCATGAATTAATTTGC
>JACMIG010001449.1:0-20353 GCA_014805385.1 Levipalatum texanum
CCCCCCCCCCCCCCCCCCCCCCCCCCCCCCCCCCCCCCCCCCCCCCCCCCCCCCCCCCCCCCCCCCCCCCCCCCCCCCCCCCCCCCCCCCCCCGAACCGCCACAAAACGAACCATCGCTGGCGCACTCTATCCACTTGGCCACTGGGTCATGTTGCTCCGTTCGTTGGAATATTATGTTGTGTGTGAAAGTCGATCAGGGGGTCTCGCTCGCCCACCACTAACGACAGCATTAACCGTTATCGAAAGTTGACAACCCAGTAGCCTTAGATAATCTAAACTTTTTCTTTCTTATGGCTTATTTGTATCACAAAGGTTCTTGGTAATAATGTCATTTTCTAAAACCCTTGCATTCTCCTGATACAATATATTAAAGAAAGCGAGGTAAGGCTTGGTGTGACGAACCCCAGAGCAGACAATTTGCACGACAATGACACAGGCCATCGGAGGGTAGAGACGCGTGGGAGGAGACGAAATGATTCACTTGTCAGTGCACGGAAGAAGTGCCCTTATGATCAAACAAATCTGACGTTTGTATGCCTGAGAATGAGCTGGGGGACTTCATTTCGAAAGATTCCATCTCTCACCTAGTTTAGTCTCCAGTATGAACATATTATCCGCTGAGTATGCACTGGTATTGTCAAGAACCCGAAGCTTTCTAATTCCCAGGCCCGGATAAGACCAATGACGGACTGCGCTTGCTCTTGATCTACCTTCTCGGACCCCTTTCATGGTCGCTTGAATAACGCGGGTCATGAAATGGGATTCGATCAGGTAGATCAAAAGCGCGCGCAGTCCGTCATTGGTCTTCTCCGGGCGTGGGAATTAGAAAGCCTCGCGTTCTCCACAATAAATCCGTTCGCTTTCGGCCTCCACTCTTGATGGGCGAGGGTGTCATCGCCCGATGCGGCTATTTGTAGACTGCTTTGCTCTACCTTTGGAGTATGTCAAAGACCTCTCGGGGCCAGTATCATGCACATCATGTCTCAACGCAAACTGGAAACTTTCCAATGGAAAGCCCGCCAGCCTGGACATTGACGGTTCATTTCCCATACGTGTAGACATGTTTTGTTTTGGTTATTATCAGCCAACTGATGCTCTATTACTGACTGATGCTCCAGCACAATGCTCTAACTGATGCACTAGCCAACTGATGCTCTAGCACAATTACTAGTATTATGGCAATAAATTAAATGACATTTATTTGTGCTGGGGGAGGGGGGTTGCCAAACTGTCTACCATTTAGAGTCTGTTACCTAAACTTGAAAATTTTGTGTTAGCAATTGCTGAAAGAAGTATCTTAACAGCATGTTATGCCCATTCGTAAACACTTCAGTTGATTACGCAAAAAATCATTTTCATTGATTTCGGACCATGAAACCACGCTCATGGATAAAACATTACGCATGAGGGACGGTATGACCTGAGGTCCCCGTTCCATTACTTGCAGCACATAAATTTGTATTTTTCCTTGTATCCAATCTGAATATATAATTCCTAGAATCAGTTGGCTTCATTCTTGTCACCCTTATAATATCCGAAACATTGTCGTTGTTTTGCGATGAAGACCGCGGCACGTAAAAACAATCGCTTTTTAGTATGATATAACTGCCTGGTCACGTTACTATCGACCACCTCTCTATAGAAGCTTGGTAAAATGAATTTCTAACACAAAATGTTTCTATTTTTGATAAATTGAACACACCCAGAGGACTAAAGTCAACTGTTTTTGAAATTTCGAAAAACATTTCAAGGGACACATAACAATCCAGCGTATTCGGCAATTACTACTATTACCGATTTTTCCTAAAATACTATTATTATTGCCCACAATTACTAGTATTATTGCCCCATCAGCTTTGCCAGCTAGACGCAGCCGCCTACGGCTGTTGCGTCCAGCTGGCAGTGCTGGTGGGGCATAAATTAGACCTCGCGGCATATAAATCATACCTTAGCTTGTCCGCTTTCCCTCCTCCTCCCCTCACCGCCTTCCTCCTTTACCATTTTTCTTCTCTTTTCCTCCTCCTTCCACGGTACCATCCCCTTTATGCTTATTCCTCACATCATTCCGATTCCTTTAGTCGTCTTTATGCAATGATAGAGAAACAAAAAAGGCAATGAGAAATAATAAAAAGCTGCATGCTGCTCTAGCGGCTGAACGGTTGCATTCAATGTCTAGTAAAGGCCACCGCTCACTGGGCTTGCATCTATTTGTAGCGCTCGCGGATATTTCCAGCGCATGGGGCTATTTTTACCGCACGCTGCTAGCAGGATGTGCAGCTCTGTGCTCTTGCGGCTATTTCTAGCACCTGCGTCGTTTTAGCACTGGCAGCTAGCAAGACTTGGCCCAAGCACGTAGAAACGGTTTTATCACTTCATTTTTGTATCTTCTGCTCTAAATGCTTAATTTAAACTGCTTCGAACCCTACCCATGGCTTTTTGTCTCGGCCTGATCAGAATATCCATTTCAGAAATTGACTGCCTGCGCCATGATTGTCTACAACTCCGCCTACTATCTCGTGTACTTCTATTCCGTTTATGTGGTGTTCGGTGGGATCTCGAACTTGGCGATTGTCATCGCTACCATCCAATCAAAGTGATTTTTGCAAGTCAAATAAACCTTGATGAAACTACAGACAACTTCGCTCTTCGTGCAACTTCCTCATAGCGCTGAACTGCTGCCTCGATGCCTTGCACGTATCGGGGCATGTCGTGCCCATCTATTCACTGCTCTCCGGAAACATCTTGACCCCATCCAGTACCTGCATGATGCTACAGGTATTGGCAGCTCTCTTTGTACATTAGCTATGTCCGGTAATAAAGTGATGTGGAGGCGACGTGCTAAAACTACCTCAGCGGTGTGAATGTATCCAGAGCTGTAGATCATTCCTACGTTGCTTACCGCATATGTAGGTAATTCGCACATCGGCTCCGCATCCCTTTAATACCGGACAATAGTCCACAATTTGGAGACAGTAAACCAGTTTGGAACAGGATAGCGAAATCAGAAGTTCTTGAGTTCGCGACATCTTGAACTCAGATTCACTCTCAAACTGGTATGTACGCCGGCATGGTTACGGTGCCTGCAATCGGCGTTGATCGCTATATCGCCTGCCACTTTCCAACATGGTGAACCATTTTAGTGTTCTGGTGTGTGACCCTTTCAAAGGTATTCAACCAAAAACAACGCAAGATACCTGGCTGCTCACGTTTTCGTTATCTTCGGATACGCTGCATTCATGCTCATCCACAACTATGTCTACCTAGGGGAAGGGTTGGATGCCAGGGAGCCCAGCGCGTAGTTGGCTGTCTTCAGCGACGTATTCTGTTTCGTATGCTTCATACAGAACCAGCGCACGATCGCCATTGCCACTACATACGTGATGATGAATGCTGCATCAATTCTTCTCTATGCCAAGGTCTTCTTCAAGCTCCGTAAAATCGGTCCTGAATCTTGCCAGATGGGAGTCCATAATATGATTGCAGGCGATGAAGTGACCCTGAGGACAATCTATTGATGATTGTTCTTGTTTGTGTCGTCGGAGGCTGGGCTCTAACCACCGTGACAGTGATACTTTGCACTGTCGAATACTCGGTAGATGGACGTTTGATAGAACCGTGGTTGAAATAAAAAAATTCAAAAAAGTTTACAGTTGTACACATTTGTGTACAACTGTACACTTTTTTCGATTTTTATTTCAACACCCGTTATATGATGGCGTCTGAACTACGAATGTACACCTGAAACTCGAAGATTTCGATAAAAGTGTCATTATGAGCCCAGGACGATCCGTCATCCGAACTCGTCTGCCGCATCATAGGAGCAATCCCCGTGAACATGGCCGTCTCCGTCAACTACATTATATACTTCACCACAAGGTATCGTATGTTTTCAGTCGAAGCCAATTGTAGTACTTTAGTTCCGATTATCGAAAGGTTCTGAAGCAGCAGCTCAGATCGATTTTTCCGCGAGCTTTAGAGAACAAAATTGCACCCAGTGCGAATGGATCTTCACAAAAATCGTGATAAATACATGTTCGCTCTTCTTCAGTGCAGACATATCAATGGCTTCAACCAAATATTGATAATTTGTTCCAATCCATAACAGATTGTGTGTGAATCGCCGGTCGCCGTTGTTAAGGGCAGAGTTGTGCAGGAAAAAAGGGTGCAGAAGTACAGCTGTCTTTTGTGAGCACTCCCCCTTGTCATTGTCCAACAATCCGTATCTCTCAGAACGGAGGGGTTCGAGGACTCAATAATTTTACAGATAATAAATAAAAGGCTATGTATGTCTGTCCGTCTGTCCGTGACGAAACCCACCGGTTGGCGGATCCGCCTGGTTTTACAGATTCAAGAAAGCCAATCAACCTTAACCCAAGTTTGCATGTTCAATATTTATCCCCAAATAATATCTCGATGTAGTAGGGTTGCTGACTTTTTTGTAATGCATTACATGTGGCTATCATGTACCATCATGTGCAATGCTTGTGCCGTCCTACCATTTGCCGTGCATTACAAGAACCCCGACAATGCAATACAATGGAAATACAACATACATCGTTCGGTACACGGAAATACAATAGAAAACATTTGTTGCTCCTATTGCAAAATATTGTGGCCGATTCAAATTATCGTCCACTCGAGATCGACGGCGTGGTGGAACATTATAATTGCAAGAAAATTTTTCCCTCAAGCTACGACGACGTCTACGAGCTCCACGAGGACATGAAGGTAGTCAATTTCAAAAATTACTTCTCGCAGTTGATTTGTTTCAGGCGAGTGTCTTGTGAGTCGTAAAAGATACTTCGATCGACTTCCTCGAAAGTCATCCACGTGATAATGAACATCAATCATCAGAACGGGACGTTGGATTCCCTCATATTGTGAGAGCCCAAATTCGGGCTATACTTCGTATTGCTTCTTTATTATCGAATTTACACTTGAATCTCATTTAGCCGAACACATTTTTTAATTATAAAAAACGAAAAAGTCAAAAAGCCCGTGCGCGCGCTTCTAAAAAGGTGCATGTCGCAGTTGTGACGGGGACTCTTACGGGAGAAGATTCTAGAATCCCACACTATTATTATAGAGCATCCGTAGCGTTCAATGTCACGCTCGCGGACAAGTCCAAGAGCAGACGCTTTTGTACTACCTAATAGACACCATTTCATCCCCCTTGTCATTGATTCAATCAGCTAAAAAACGGGGTTAGAAGAAGTAAACCAAGGGTGCATGCAGCCTCCTATTGTTCCTGTCTTGTTGTGGGAATGATTATAAAATGCTCCAGGTGTCCGACAATAGACATGCGGATGTGCATTGCTCAAGTCTTCATCGCATCGACGTGCTTCGTTGCTCTGTTGCCTTGCCTGTGGATCGTGGCAAGGACGCCACTCCTCCATATCAATTGCAGGTTTTGCATTGATGTACATATCGAGCTCTCAATTGAAATCTAATAGAATCGTTCATGAGGTTTCCGGAAATGTAACAGGCCTCATCCAGAATGCGTGTGATCTTTGCAGGTGTCTTCTCGTGCTTGCGATGCTGGCTCAGGTTTTAATGCTCTTCACGCAAGTCTCCATGTATGGATACCAGCTGATCTACGATACCGAATTTGTCATTGATGGAGGTAAGAGTCGACGGGCTTCGAAACAAGGCCTTTGGCCTCCCGATCGGTATGTCAAAATTTATTTGGGGTTCGGCAATACTATTGCCATCACCTGCTCGAGCTTCTTGAAAGGAACTCATGTGGGAAGAGTTATCGGCGCGTTCACTCAGCTACTCTTCTTACAATTATTGTGAGCAGAATGATCGTTCCGGACTATACGCTTATCGCCCTACGATACCTCTCCACAGTTCTCTCGTGGTCTGGCGGTTAGAGCAAGGAGAGAACAGTGGAGGAGATCGCAGGACGATGAGCGTACAGTTCGGACCATTTATATCACTGACAATAATGAAGGTGGAAAATGTTTCCCTCCAGGAATTTTTCTTAATTATCTAGCAACTATAATCAGTTGACAGCGATTCTCACAAGTCATAAAACTCATTTTCAGATGATTTGGTTCCCGCGTGGCAAATTCCGTTTACGAATGTTGTTGGACTATCGGTAAGCGTTTGAAGTCAAAAAGGAGCACTCGTACACCATCACTTTGGGTTATTGTCAGTGTGGTTTTCCAGCACAGACGAATGAAAAATAGCCGTGCCACTTTAGGTTGCTTGACTCACACACGTCTTCCAACTATTTTAAAAAATATTTATGAAGTCGAAAAATCGCAGTAGTGTGGCGAGCTGAAATTTTTATTAAGCCTTCCAACTTTTTTTAGTCTTCCAACTATTTTTAAAAATATTTACGAAGTCGAAAAATCGCAGTAGTATGGCGAGCTGAAATTTTGATGAAGTACAGTTGAAAGAATGAGCGAAAATATAATAAAATTGTGCATAGAGAAAATAGGAATTAGGGTCTTGGACAAGCTATTTTCGGGATCAATGGGAAGAACCAATACGACATGCAGGTCAGCCTCTACTCCAACTTTTCGCTCTGGTTGTTGCTGGAGCGATTCGTTGCCATGCAACGATCCGAATCCTATGCAGCCATGACTCGTCCACCGATCGGATTCTCTCTTCTCTGTCTCACTTCGAGCGTAATCTACCTTTTTAAAAATATTTATTTTGCATTATTACAAATATTAGTTGAGTGCAATTAGATGTCAAATGTTAGCTACGGAAACGGTCCGATCTTCCGTAAACCATGGTGTGCGAGGTTAGAGATAAAGAGAGACTTCTCGCGCCTTGAGGAAAAGATGAGGTTAGAGAGCTATTTAAAGTCCAGAAAATTCCAAACTTTTCGATATAAGGTTTTCTTCAGATTGGGTATGCCGTTGCGTGGGCATCCTTTTCGACCTCCAGTCTGCATCGCTCGATGCTCACTGAAGTGGTACTCGCACTCGCCATCGAATCAACCGTGGAGGCTCTCATTATAATTGTGAGCTATCCCGTTGTTCGAATCCACACTCTCATATCTTCGGGCACCAGTGACGTTTCACCCCAATATTGCGGTGGAGTACAACTTGTTTCTTTTGCGTTTGTTTTTGCACCTGCTGTCTCTCCACTGTTTTCTCGTTTCTCTAACCGCACAGACAGGTTAGAGAAACGAGAGAATGGTGGAGAGAGAACAGGTGCAAGCGGAACGTAAAAAGAACAGATTGTGTACCACCACAATAACAGAGCATACTGTACGCCAATGGTGCTCTGCCACAGTTCATTGGATAAATGCTTAGGTGCCCGGCCATGTAAGGCTCGCACAACTAAAAAGTTTGATGAGTAAACATCGCCTGCCATTAAAGGGCACTCACGCACACAGGAATTGCGCTTTACAGGCAGGCGAAGTTTACTACACCAGACTTTTAGTTAAGATTGCCTCATATGTACGAACAACCCCGTTGAAATTCGTTCATTTTCAGCTCTCCATTGTTTCTTACAAGATTGTTCGAAGGCGCTTTGATGAGCTGCGCTGGAAGCAGTCTCTGTCTGCTCGGTACCAGGTGCGCAAATTGCAAATGATATGAAGAACAGACGGTTAAAACTTTATATCAATCGATAAAGAGCGACATTGATGATAATAATTAACCAATGCCATTTATTCATGCTTGATGTCGCTTCCAGATGTGCGAAGTGCTCTTGTTCAATCGAGCAGTCCTGCCGGTTCTGTTCGCTGCGACGCTCAGCAAATTCATGTGCATGATTCCAACATTCTTATTGATATTCCAGCTCACATCCTATGAAACCATGGAGCACATTTTCTATGCGGTGAGCACTGATTCTTACACTAGACCACACAAATCTGGGGGAGTGAATTATATCATTTTAATGCCGCATTTCCACATGCCGCCCTACTAATTCACATTGTTACAATTACCAACGAACCAAAAGACTTCCAAATTCGCTTTCTGTCAGAAAGGTGCATCACGGAATTCATTTTACGGAATTCATCCAAAACCATGATTGTTTATCGAAACTTCACTGAAAATCGCGACCAAATAAAATTCATGAAATAGAGTCATCCAATTTTCTACGGGCTAGGTCCGTACACGATTTGTATATATCCATATAGCGCTCGGTCCATATCTAGCGCTCGAGCGTGCTTTCTTCAGGGGCAAGCGATTTCATTCATAATTATAAAATGGATGCTCATCTGGTCTCATCCTGGGCTCAGGAAGACTACCTTCAGGTTTATTATCATATTTTTGAAGTTTTCCATATAAATAAATTTGAAGACGAAACGCCACAGCACCCTCGGAAGCCATTCCAGCTGGCCAACAGGATCAAGAAGATCATTTCGAGATGCTCAAGAGAATGTGGCAATGATCGCAGAAAAAATTATTATTGTCGAGCAAGGCGTGAACCGCACATTTTCCCGCAATAGGCATGGAAATTCACTGCATTTTGGTGTCGATTGTCGGCTGAAACATCATCGCTGTCATTACCACTGTCAGACACCGCCTCGATCACTGAAAATGAACACTTGTTTTCGCATCGCACTAGACATTGGGAGCATTCATGTTGACGCACAGCCTGACCTGCTGAATCTATTTATAGCCCCCGAGTTAATCCACAACAACACACTCAGTGGAGATTTGTGAGCAGCGTCTGATGTCACGGATTCCCGTACAGAGGCATGTTCACCCTGTTTGTCATCGCCCTACTTCTGACTTCTTGTTCAATGTCCGCTCATGGCCTCGGAGCCAGGCCAAATGATCCCGAATCTACCGTAGCAGACACTGGCATCTCCGAATATGCGGCTGTGGAAGCTGCGTGGGAGTCGCGGACGCCGAACGTACATTTTTATTTTTAACTGTAATGTGTACTTAGTATTATGTAGGTGGAACGTGGGCAGGCCCAGCCTGCTCCGGCGTATCTCGCCGCGAGCAACTGGTAGTATAGATCAAACGGGCACTAAGCGCAGAAAGATCGAAAAAATATCGCCACCCCGTGTGTTCTTCACAATATTGGCCATCAAAACAACATATTCAACTCATTTCTTGTGTAAACTTCTTGTGTAACCCGACGGCCCCAACATTTTCCTTACCGTAATCATGCTACATCCTCCAGCCCCTACAAAAATAAGAAATTGCTAGAATGGACAAGGAATTGCAGTATTGTCGCTTTCTGCGTACTCCACAATGCACACACATTCCATCATACATTGCATAACTCTGCTGGCATCGACTCCCTCTTATCGTCGGGCTATCCGAGGAATGTTGATCCGGGACACATTGAGCACACTTGAATCACATTAAATATTGATGTTTCGATAAATACACAAAGATAAAAATGAATCTCTCTGATAACTCTGACAAAAGAAAACCACATAGGTTAAAAATTCTTCGGAATTCTCATGTCCTATGTGTTTGGTTGAATAATTCATTATTCTGATTTCCGCTAGATTGTCTCAGAGAATAAATAGAAACTGTCCCCAGAGAAATCCTGTTTCCCTTCATCAGATCTTTCGATACTGCTCTTGGATACAATCAGTCTCACAATGACAATTCCATATTCGCCGCATTCACTCCAATATCGACGATTTCCGACAAGCTATGCTGCTTCCCCGTGAAGAAATCCTCGTTCTGTTCGAGAATCTTCATCTCACCGTCGGGGTTGCAACAATTGTGATAAATGCACTCACCTTTTACGTCACCATTATGTATTCTGGAAAAGCGTCGTCTGTCTACAGATTCTACTTACTCTTTCTACAGGCTTGCTCATCGTCAAGGGAGAGAGGCTCATCGTCTTTTCCAGGGCTGTATTTTCGCCTGCGATATCTATTGTTGTTTCGCAGACTCCCCCATTCTTTTCCTGCCGAATCCGTGCGGGATGGGCAATGGTCTTCTCTACAATCAAATTATCAAGATTGTAACACCATTACAAGCTTTTGTCGTCATTTTGTTGGATTGTTTTTCATTTGAGTATTTAGGCAGTCTACATTTTCCTTCTCTCGCAAGCGGACGTGGCGTACTCGGCATGCTTTCTCTATAGACATCACGTGAGGGCCAAAAGCATATGAGTCTGTCAGCGTGAGGATCGACCTGATTCGTCAACCGAGCGATCAGCGAAAATATTTTGATCAATCAGGTTGCTATGTTGCTTGTAGGAACGATGCTGACAAATTGAATGCACAGTAAGTCGACGCTCACTCTCTGGGGTTGACCATCAAACGCAGATATCTGAACAGCTTTCATCTAGGGTTGTCGAAACGGATAGTTCAGGCCAGGCTAGAATTGCGGATATCCGCAGTCGATGGGAGATATCTGCATCGACTGTCTGGATATCCGCGGATTTCGAGACAGTCGATGCGGATATCTTCCATCGACTGCGGATATCCGCAATTCTAGACTGGCCTGAACTATCCGTTTTGACAACCCTACTTTCATCCAAAATGGGGTTCTTTGATGTTTCATGGGTACAGGAACGACCTTTTGATCATATCACAGCAGCTACTTTTCAGATTTGAGAAATGTCAGTAGATATGACTAATAATAAGATGCATGCAAAGTTGTACCCTGGTGTCCGTTCTTTACTGAGGTTTTCGAGATGGAATTGTTGCGTGCGGCTCGATAATTTAGTAAGACTTTGAGATGGTTACGCCCAGTTCACCTACGTTGAAACGCCAGGTGAACTGAGCAATTTAGGTTCGACTCTCGTTTTTTCGCCTGTCGACACAACTTCTCTGGGGGATACTATACTATGATCCGATAGAAACAAGATGGAGCTTCGGTACCTATGTATATAGTAGTTTTTCTGAGGTCGAGACGAACAAAATAAAAAAAAATTAGCTCATTTGGACATTCCCACGCGGAGATATGACTACCCCCATTTGTCGCCGATTTTCTGTACCCCCTTTTCTGTCACGCTCTCCTCATCCCGTCCGATCTGCGCCAGGGTGGGCTGGGCCAGTACTTGGATCAATCCCCGCCTGGGGCAAACCTTTTGCATTTCTTTGTGGGTGGTCAGGAAGTGTTCTAGAGTTATCTAGAGTGGCTTTGAATTCTTCCTCAAGGTATTTTTTTCCTCAAGGCAACGATCAATTATTGATTTTTCAGACAATCAATTATCGATTTTTCGGGAGTTCAATCCCCGCCTGGGGCAAACTTTTCGCTTTTCTTCTTGGATGGTCCGGAAGCACCCTGGAATGTTTCAAATCACTTTTTCATGAAAGATCATTATCGATTTTCGAGCAATCAATTGTCGAATTTTCAGAAGTTCAATCCCCTCCTGGGCACACAATTTTCTTTTCTTTTTCAATGGTCAGGAAGTGTTCTAGAGTGGTTTAGACATGTTGGTGATGAAAGATCAAAGATCAATTATCGATTTTTCGAGAGTTCAATCCCCGCCCGGGTCGAATTTTTTGCTTCTCTTTGAAGGGCCAGAATTTTTTTATCTTTTCTCTAGGGAGGGTCAGCAAGCTTCTCTTTTATTTAAATTTATTTAAAAATTGCAAATGCAATAATAAAAGCTCGGAAATCTCTATCTCTATGGGTCGAACGGATTTCAGTTAGACGCTTTATTAGCTCGCTTCGCTGCAAATAAAATTGTGTTCAATTTAGGTTCGAAAAATACTAACAGAATAAAAGCAGTGAAATCATTTTCTAGTAAAATGCAGAAAAACCTAAATTCGCCGAGTTTATTACGCGTAGCGATTCCAACCGATTTCGTTGCGAAAATGAATACATCTGAATAAGAAATACGCAATTCAAATCAACTTTTGTGTTCCGTTCTCAAGTCTTACCACAACATTATGGTTCTATATAAGGCATTTTTCTAGACATAAATAAAAGGCACCACAGTATGCCCGGAACGATGAAAATGAAATGAACGTATCTTCAAGTCGGTCATAATCCATCATCAAAGGGACATTGATTCCTCGCGAAGAATCTCGGCGCATTTAGGTTTTTCTGCATTTTACTAGAAAATGATTTCACTGCTTTTATTCTTTTAGTATTTTTCGAACCTAAATTGAACACAATTTTATTTGCAGCGAAGCGAGCTAATAAAGCGTCTAACTGAAATCCGTTCGACCCATAGAGATAGAGATGACCCTGGCTAGTTCCTCATTTCGGTTCAGCAGATCTGCGAACGTAACAATCATGTTGCATATCCAAGTTGCGGTTCTGGGCTTATCCATAACCAGTCTGGTAAGCCGGCACACGCTGTAGTTGAAAAAAAGCGAATATTACAGAACATGGAGAATTCCGCTGCTGTATCTCTGGAGATGGTACACCGGGTGAGGATATCAGCACATACATCCAATTCTCCCAGATTTTTCCTCTCTGGGACGGAGTACTTTCCTCAAAGATAATATGCAATGATCCAACGGTAAGTGATATTTCTGACTTCAAATGATGTTTGCAGAGTGTTATTATTTTCGTCTCCTACTGTATTTTCATCACCGCAGTTTTCTTGGCATTCCTTGCATTTGTATCCGTTTCTTGTCCTTCTGAGTTTTGATTTATTTTTAGGTTTGCGGCCATATTTTTCACGTTCTTTTCCGATCGCAAGCGATGAGCACAAAAACTGCGACATTCCACCGCTTGATGACACGAAATCTGATATACCAGGTATGGACTCTTGCCAAGTCAGTATTGCGTAATGATTTTACCCAACCATATTTACGAGACCCAAAATTATATTGTCGCGAGAGTATAGTCCTTGAGCAGGTGATGTTGGACCCTCGCTATTTTCACATTGATTTTGAAGATACAGTGCTGGGGAATCCCCCCTGTACTACGGGGATCCCCGGGGATCCCCGACAATCCCCATGGCCAATTGCGGCTTGGGTTTTGAAGCTAGTGACTAGCTTTCTTTTTCTGCCGGTCGACTGTGATCTAAGGAACATTTATAAATTTTTCGCAGTTTACAACTAGCCCTCGCGGCTTCAGAAAACGAGAATTCCGTAAATCAGAATTTTGAATTTTCGCTGCAAGACCAATACCCGGAATCAGGCCCGAGCGTGAAAAGTGTGCGGCGGAGTGATTTAGGCTGTGTATCCTGATTCAGGGTATTGGTCTTGCAGCGAAAATTTAAAATTCTGATTTACGGAATTTTCGTTTTCTGAAGCCGCGAGGGCTAGTTGTAAACTGCGAAAAATTTATAAATGTTCCTTAGATCAAAGTCGACCGGCAGAAAAAGAAAGCTAGTCACTAGCTTCAAAACCCAAGCCGCAATTGGCCATGGGGATTTTCGGGGATCCCCGGGGATCCCCGGGGATCCCCGTAGTACAGGGGGATTCCCCAGCACTGTATCATGTGACTAGATCACGCAGGTAGTATAAACGCCGTGCAACCCGGTAGGGGAAATACTAGTGAGGATCCTGGCCGTCAAGGATCCACCATCAGAAGTCTTGGTTCTAGACCATTAGCCTTGACAGGGACACAACTTTTCCTTACAAGGGGTGCCATTTGACCGGTCATGGTGGATCCGAACCGGATATCGCAAAAAAAAACTAAAAAATGAACGAAATCTAGCTGCAGTGCGTCAATATGAATTTTTCGGACCCATGAGTTGAATCAATATAATTGCTCAAAAAGATATGTGAACAACGTTTTGAGCACAATGGATCACTCTACAGTTTTCACAGAACTTCATTTTTGGCCATTTCGGCCATGAAATCATGGTTCCCAAAACTCCATGATACCTCATGGGTCCGAAAAATCCGTATTGGTGCACTGCAGCTAGATTTTACTTATTTCTTAGTTTTATGATTAGACTAATTCAGCGCCCCATGTCCGGTTCGGATCCGCCATGACCGGTCAAAGGACACCCCTTGTTAAAGATATTGCGGTGGTGCACAAGCTGTTGCCGTTCACACCTGTGAAACGCTTTCATTTCAGAGCGCGCACACTCAGTAATAGAGGGTGTGCGCGCTCTCCAATAGTAAGCAAGCGAGCGTGCCACAGGTGAAAACGGAACGCGAAAAGAAACAGATGGATCACCACCATAATAGTTGAACCAACAGTGGGAAAGGATAGGAACAAACAGCCTCCTCTACAGGTCACAGTACCAATGGTGTGTGTCATTGGCCCTCTCATCATCCTCATTCTGCAGTTCGTCTTGAACTACGAGAACATAGGTATTAAAAATACAAGAAAAAGCATGCTTGGAACGCCGATACTAACCGGAATGAGCAGGAAATTACAGTGTTGTCGCTGTGTTCATTTACCATCATTCACACGCATTCCATCGTGCACTGCATCACTCTCCTGGCATTGACTCCATCTTATCGAAGAGCTCTCCGAGTAATCCTGCTACCAACCATCCTGACGACACTCGAATCCCATTAAAATTATCGATGTATCGATATTTATTCTTATTTAAATTATTTTTTCAGGACGCCTTACATAAAGATAGAAACTGGCATGAAAAGTCCAAACATTGCCACAAGTCAGGCTCGCATGACTTTTTGACGTGTTTTCCAGAGCTTCCTCGGTGTTACTGGAGAGGCTGTTTTGTGGACTCTGACAAAACATGAGCATCTGGGCACAAAGCTCATTATCAGTAAGCAGTACTTCCCTCCCCTTCGGTCCCTAGGGGAATGAGATCAGAAATCAAGATTGCCGACCGAGTGTTCTGGTAGAACAACGCTAACTTATCCCACAGGGAATTATTGCCCCGTGTAAGTTAGTTCCGCGGATGCTGGCTGTGGCTACAAAGCAGTCACACGCCCCAATGACAATGCCTTATTTCCCCATTCGCTCAACTGTCAACGGGTTCTCACGACCAATGCTGCCTCCAAGTGAGGAAAGTATTGAGTTCTTTGAAAAGCTGCATCTTGCGCTCGGTGCCGTAACCGTTGTCCTCAATGCGCTTACTGTTTACGTTACTATTCTTCACTCTGGAAAATCATCTTCTACCTATAGATTTTTTCTGCTTATCCTACAGGTTCGTTTTAATTTTTTGAATATTTATTGCTTAAAAATTTCAGACCTGCATTTTTCTATGCGATTTCTATTGCTGCTTCATATCCTTCTCGATTCTTTTTCTGCCGTCTCCGTGCTGGATTGGTGATGGCCTTTTCTATAACGAATTGCTCAAGATCGCAACGCCATTGCAAGCTTTCGTAGGTATTTATATGATTTCACGGTCATCAAAGTATTTAGACTGTTTACGCATTCCTTCTCTCACAGACAGTCGTGGCGTACTGGGCATGCTTCCTCTACAGGCATCACGTGAGAAACGGCCATGTCTATCAAGAATTCAAATTTTGAGATGGTGAATCTGACAAGTTCCTCCTTTCGACTCGCCCGATCCGCCAACGTAGCAGTCATATTGTTTATTCAAGTCGCAGTTTTGGGCACTTCCATAACTTGTCTGGTTAGCCGACACTCACATTAATCAATTATGAAACGGTTTTAGAACGCGGAAATTCCCGCAGCTGCTTCTCAGGAGATGGTTCACCGGGTAAGGATATCTTCACAGACATGGAATGCTTCCAGATTTTCTCGCTCTGGAACGAGACGCTCACCTCAAGGATCGCATGCCATGATCCGACGGTGAATGAAGTCTATGGGGCTTCAAATGAGAGCTTACAGCGTGTTATTATTTTCGCCTTCTATTGTATTGTCATTGCCTTGGTCTCCTCGGTATTCCTTGCATTGGTATTCGTTTCTTTTTCTCCATTTTGATGATTTAGTCATTTTCCGGTTTGCGGGCATGTCTTTCACGTCCTTTTTCGATCACATGCGATGAGCACAAAAACGGCGACATTCCATCGGTTGATGACGCGGAATCTCATAGTCCAGGTATTGACACGTGCCAGGTGATAAGAGTTTTAGTGTGGGGTAGGTAATAATGAAACATGTTTATTCGTCAGAAAACTGAGGAGGGAAAGCACAGAACATGTGGACTAGGGTTGCGAAAGTGATACCGTCTGCGGACGGGGCGTCCGATGTTCAAAAAACGTCGGACGGTCCGATGTTGTCTGTGTACTGGTTCAGTCGACCGTTTTCGAGAGTCGATAATCGGACGGACTGGTCTCGCCCTCTCTGCTCTCACAGCCAGACCGGTCGTCTCTGGCTCATTTTCCACAATCGTTGAGAAATTCTTCGATACGTTCGAAGCGGTCGTGTGGGGATGAAAATCGCCTTGTATTCTGTTACCAGGGGGCCCCACCGCCATCGGCGGTGGGTTCCCCCAGCCGGTGGGTTAATTTGGACTGATTCCGTAAAATCGGTTCCGGAAAGTAGTTTTTCCGGAATTTACGGACCTCCGGTATATGCGGAATCGTTTTCTCATAGTCGACTTAGGGGGGTAGGTCAAGGTCCCGAGGCTCTAGGACCACTTTTGTAACGGACAGACAGACACACTAGCCTTTTATATAGTAGTAGATTGTGCAAATCAAACGGGGATGACTCGAAAAGTGGGCATAGATTTGGCATACCCCCATTTCACAAATATTCCGCAAAATAATGCATCCGAAAAAAGAACTGAAAGAGCCAAATCAACCCCGATCTGATTTCAATGCCTTTTGCCGCATAGAACAGTAAAAGTTCAAATCACATTCTTCTTTGATTTCAGTTCTTTTTTTCGGCGATATTCGTCCCCACACTACCGCTTCGAAAGTATCGAAGAATTTCTCAACGATTGTGGGAAATGAGCCAGAGACGATTGAGACCGGTCTGGCTGTGAGAGCAGAGAGGGCGAGACCAGTCGGACTGGTCTGATACCAGTCGGACTGGTCTAGACCAGTCCGACTGGTCTCAGACCAGTCCGTCCGATCATCGAGTCTCAAAAACGGCCGACTGAACCAGTACACAGACATCATGGGACTGTCCGATGGCGGACGGTCTGGGGGTAGAGTCAGGTCGGACGGTACCATTTTCCGTCTGTTTTCACCAACCCTAATGTGGACATAGCCATGACACGTCAAGGAACAGAGCTTCTTCTGGAAGTCTAGACAAGAAAGATGACAATCAATTATGTCAATGCTCATTAGAATGGCTATGGTCAACAGGTCAATTATTCAAATAGGTTTGCGAATGCGGACAATCATAACATGCTTAATAGCGTAGTACTTGAACTCGTGCTGTTGGACCCAGAACAAAGCAATGCTCAGTATAGGTAGAGGGATTGTAGTAAACCTTTATTAGCCGCTTCGCGTCTGATAAAACTTGACTCATTTAGGTTCAACTCTGTTTGACCCAATAAAACCAGTGGAATCGTACAGTTGGAAACAGACCTAAATGCGCCGCGATTCTTCGCGTAAGAGACGAAAGGGTATTCTGCTTGATCGTCATTCTAGACTTCGGCTTCAAATAACAGAAGAGGACTTACTTCAGATATGTTACTGCTAAACAGAGGTAGATCATCAATCAATACCCGTGATTCTTGGGCCTGAGTATATACGCTCAACAATCGCGGTGCATTTAGGTCTGTTTCCAACTGTACGATTCCTCTGGTTTTATTGGGTCAAACAGAGTTGAACCTAAATGAGTCAAGTTTTATCAGACGCGAAGCGGCTAATAAAGGTTTACTACAATCCCTCTACCTATACTGAGCATTGCTCTCTCGAGTTTTATTGAATTGGGACGTAGTCCCAATTCAACCAATAGTTTCAACTAGCTTCGCAAGAAAAATGAGCCCCTTTTTCTACCAGGTTCCAAAAATCAGTTAATCTCGATGCACACAACTTCGAAATCGATAATTGATCTTTGATCTTGCTCTGGTAGGTGGCCTGGACCACCCTCGTAGAAAATGGGATCATTAGAGTCTTCACAAAAGGAAGCAAAAGAGTTTTCGGTCCAGGCCGGATCCGATCCGACCACTAGCCCAGCCCACCGCGTCTTAACTACGCAGATCGGACAGGATAGGACCCTTCTCGGCCTGACGGAGGAAAGGGGGAGCGTGACGGAGGACGGAGAAAACGGGGAAAAGTGGTGACATTTAGGGGGGTCTGTATCTCCATGATGGAGAGGTCGTAGGAGACAAACTTTGGTACCAATCGATTCGTCTCGATGCGGCGTGGACAGGGGGCGCAAAATCAGCTCAAACGGACCACGCAATCAAAAGTTAGCACACCCCGTAGTTGAAAAGTTAAGTGCTGGGAACAAAAAGGTCCCCGTTGAACCTAAATGGCGCAGTGGCGGCTTCGCCGCCACTGCGCGTAACTAAAAAACAACAGTAGTTGTGGAGATATTCGGCAAGGAATTTGCTGTTTGCTTACATGGAATTGGAGCCTCCTTGGTTGAGAGGGCAATCGCAAGAGCACAGGTCCTCCCTTTCCAGGTCACAGTCCCAATGGTATGTATAATTGGCCCTTTCGTCATCCTCATTCTGCAGTTCGTTTCGGACTATGAGGACGCAGGTATTGTGGCGCACCACAGAACTTCTAACTTCGCACCTCTTACTTGTGCCCGTTAGCGGTTAGAGAAACGAGAGAACCGTGGAGAGAGATCACTAACGGGCACAAGTCGGAGGTGCGAAGTTAGAAGTTCTGTGGTGCGCCACAATAGTTAAACGAGGAGTACGAGCAAGACTCCGTTCCGTAAAACTCCGAAGACAACATAGCTGTAACATATTCGTTTGACCCCCCTGCAAATGAATTGCATGTACGTGATTGTTTGAAGGGTTACGGTTCTTGCTGTTTAGGACCCCAATAGCTCTATCTCTGTAACGGATCGGAATCTTGCTGCTTCATATCCCTTGTTAATACAATTGTAACGCATCGAACAATAGTGTCGCCCCGTCAAGAAGAAAAGATAGCTGGAATTGTCGGGAAATTGCAGTGTTGTCGCTGTCGGCATACTCCATAATGCACACACATTCCATCGTTCATTGCATCACGCTGCTGGCCTCCACTCCTTCCTATCGAAGGGCTCTCCGAGGAATCCTACTCCCAGCCACACTCACCACACTTGAATCCCATTAACAATAGTGAAGTATTGATAAATTCACCGCACAGAGCGCGTACAGTTGTGATGTAATGAATTTCGGAAGCAGCCGTAATTTACGCTATTCAACAGGTTTATCTTCATTGTGCAGATTTGATGAGCAAATGGGACGAAACTACTAGAAAAGTGCAGTCCTCGATCCACCTTTCCCGCGGGGTCATAAACCAGTTTCCCAGCAGTCCGAGAGTTCTAGGAGAACAAGGAATTTAGTTGTGAAAACACACAGAAAATTTCCGGCTCCCACTAAGTAGTTCTTTCATTGGTGGTAATGGAAACAGAGAATAGTCTTCACAATAACAATCATCATGTTATTGGAGCTCTCCGGTCCAACCCCCACTGAAAGAATCGTGGTTGGGGGACGGTGATTGGCGATTGATTTAACAGCGGATCAATACATTCTTAGCATTTTACCCGGCAACCACTGGCCATTCGCTTCTAAGAACCGCTCAATAAAGATGTTCTACTTTTGGAACTACATCAAATGGTTAGCAAATTTCCTTCCTCTCACTTACCTCACACCAGGCCAAGTTCAATAAAACTGTTTACACAGTAGCTCCTCAAGGGTGTCAACCCATCCGACAACTTTTTTCTTTGCTAAAATTCCCGAACAGAGGAGGCTCTGGGCTCCCTTTCGGTATTCTGGCATCGTTTGCAGGATAACGAGACAGTGAACGATAGAGTGGTAGTGCAGCATCTCCATAACGACTGTTGAAATCACTGCAATGGGGATCGGTTGTTTTGTTTTCTTTTCCCTTCGAAAGTTGACTTCCTCTCCTAGCATAATGCGTAGCAAGGGGATTAATTTTTCCCCGATTGATAGTTGAACATGGCCCACAATAATAATGAGTATGCAAGACGAGCTGTAGCCCAATCGTGGTGCTGGGGATAATTTGACACATCAGTGGAGTAAAGACCTGCAGTATCAATGAGAACGGAAATAGGCGGGGTAACCTGAATAAAGAGGCGGACGAGCATCCGCCGCTGGTACAGTACCGGCAAAAAACATATGAACTTTTGATTTTCGAGGCGTAACTTCTTTCTAATCCAATATTTTGGGGTAAAATTTTTACTGTATATTACTGGCACTATATAAAACCGGAAAATATTCCACAATTGGTCACACCACAACCTGATCAATTTTTAAAAATATTCTTATCAAAATCGTGAAATCGATGAAAAATCAAAAATAGATTTCCACTGCCATAACCGCAGTCAGCAACATGCGTTTAAACTCCAAAGTATTTTTTCTTGATTGTGGCATGTCATAGCTTCGTCGTGAAGCCCTTAGTGTCCATCACCGAATGACACCGCCTGCTCATTCTGTCGATCAGCGCAGCGATCGTCGTCAATGGGATCGTCCTCCACCCCTCCTCCAATTGGGCCTTGTTTTTTGCATGTCGACCCACCAGACGACGCCCCA
>JACMIG010001450.1:0-20352 GCA_014805385.1 Levipalatum texanum
CAAATTTTGATAAACCTGGTCAACTCTCTGTTCGATCTCCTTGTGTCTTTCGATCGTGGCGACGGTTTTCCTCGTCGTCTCCTCGTCTGCAACTCCCTCTGAGTCCTTTTCTCCCCCTCCTCCTCACCCTCTACAGTCCTGGCTACTCCCTCGAGTCGTGCCCTCTGTACAGGCAGTGCCTTCCATAAAAATGGGGACTCGCAAAATATTGCTCTGGACATCTACCCCGGAAGGCGGAGAAGACCTGATCGAATGCATACACGGAGAATTCGCCAGCCCTGTTCCACTGCAGCACGAACAGAAGGCCTTCATGATAGGTCACGCACTGTCAAGGTAAAATTTCTGATCCTACGAATAAGCAAAGGAAGCCTACCACAACTCCAGTGCTAATAGAATGGATTGTAGACGTGTGTTCGACTCCGCTCCGAAATGTCTCCATCTTCCAAAAACGCGAATTCTACTGCCCAAAATCTTCGAATCACTCGCTCGCACCACTGTGCTAATGTAGACCGCCCAGTAGGGAATCTAGACCTCATTTCTTCAACACAATCCGGACTTGTGGAGTTTAGTGATCGATTCTTTTTCATCACGCCAGAAGGGTTAGACATGTAAATTAGAAAGCTCGAGGCTCGTGACAGCATAACCTCTTTAGAATTGATCAGTGTATTCCGCATGTTGTTGCATGTTGGAACTAATTCCCACGGTACCGTGGGAATGCGCCGCGTTTTGGTGCTCGACAATATTATCTGGCCTCGTTATCCGGGATTGGTCTGAAGCGGTCCCAATTCGATCCCATTGCGTGGGTGATTCAGATCCCCCGGTGGAGTACGATCAGATGAAGAGGAAGAGTAGATAAAGAGGCCGTTGCTTCCTGTTCACACCTCTGTGTACAGGGGGGAACAGTTACTCTCTCTCACCATCTCCCCTCCTCTTCGAGAGACCACGGCAGACGAGGAGAGGGCAGGGGGCGAGAGAGGAATCACTCCTGGAGGCACTCCCGTTGGCAAGCAGACGAATAGTTTGTACTACGAAACAGTCACGCAGGTGCGGCCTTCGACAATGGCCGATTCCCCCCGGGGTCAAGGCGGGTATAAAAGAAGGCTGATTTTAAACCCCTCCTTCTGCTAGCTGTTTGTGGTCTCGGCGCCTAAGCTACTCCGAGGGGGGACGT
Organism: Levipalatum texanum; assembly: GCA_014805385.1. Classification (NCBI taxonomy): domain Eukaryota; kingdom Metazoa; phylum Nematoda; class Chromadorea; order Rhabditida; family Diplogasteridae; genus Levipalatum; species Levipalatum texanum. The sequence goes on from JACMIG010001450.1 coordinate 1,172, forward strand.
TCCTTGTGAGGGGAGGAAGGAAGGAACTCCTTTTATCCACTAGACAAAGAGCACTTTGCGGGTATTTAGGGAACCAGGGATACTGTATCATAGACCCTCTTCTCCCTCGGTAGATTCCATCATCCTGACGCCACCACAGGCAACATTCTGTCTTATCAGGCCAAGGGGTCTCAGTCGAATGTTTCTGTGGTCCAAAGGGTCTTCCACCCCCCTCCCGACTGATAACAGTGAAGTGCCCAGGCACTGAAAGGGAAATCTTTTTCCCATTTCTTCCTCCCTCTCCCGTGTTATTTTGGATAATCGCCTCTCCCTGTTCCCTCTGTCCAGATAATTCATCGTGCGCGTCACCAATTGAGTGGTGGGTGCAGAGGAGTTCAATGGGGGAAGAGTCACGGTGGCTTGGCCACGATTCCCCTCCATGGCTCCTCACTGAACCGTCGACTCCTCCTCCCCGTTCTCTGCCCTTCCTCCGTCACTGTTGTGTCTACTGGCAGATTAAAGAGATTCCAACCTTTACGGGGGCCGAATAGTTCTTGGGCAGAGGGGGGAGGGGGGGGGGGGCTTGGGTGCCCTCCCTAAACAGTTGGAGGTGTTTCTCCCGTGCTCTCCCTCCCTCTCCTCCTCTCCCGCCAGTTGCGTTGTGTTACTCGCCTCTTTGTGTTCCCATTACGGGCCGTGTCCTCGCATCTGCCGGAACAACAGCAGGAAAGATTGTTATCTGGGAAGCTTCGGATCCTCGGATCCTTCATCACCTCACTCCCCCATGGTGTCAACCCCTGACTTTAGCTGAAATCTTTTTCTGGATCATTTTTTCAAGCTGCTTCGAATGGTATAGGCCTTATCCGGATTGGCCGGGGGTAAGTAAAAAGTTTCGTGGGTGAGTGCAATCGCTCTTTTTGATATCCCCCTTCTTTCGCTCGCTCTCCCTCTCGATTGGGAGGATATCGTTCCAATTCTCCTCCCTCGCAGTTTCCATCGATGGGAGTAGCCACGGGACCAGATAATGGCTGTTGACTCTCCTTCTCTTTCTTATCAGAGTTTCCGTTAGGAGGGACGACGATCAGGCGTCCCCGGGCCTTCTCCCCAAGACATTCTCCCATTGTTTAGGCCGGTCACTCCCCCGCATCCGCATGTACTTATCATCATTATCAATCGCCTATATATACTGCCGTCTGTATCTTGGGACCGTGACCCTCCTCCCTCCTTCCCCTTCCGATGGCGTCCCCATTAGCGCTACCGATTAGTTCGCATGTCTATCAATGGACGATCGATCTTCGTTTACTCTCCTCCCTCCCATCCGCCACCAGCTACTTTCTAGTACTCCTCCCCCTGTAAACGAATCTACTCGTGATATTGATGATCAACAAGTTTGCTCCCAGTAGTTGATCCAGGAGTATTCCCTCCTTCTCGTGATGGAGTAATTCCCTCCCTGCGTGTTTCCCCTCCGAGAGGGGGCCGTCCCCCTTGATAAGAAGACCGCGGCCATAGACAATCATTCAGGGACCATGGACTCGACTCTCCTCCAGGTTCTACTCGCACTCGCCATGTTCATTACGACTGCCGTCTCCGGCATCGCCTCCACCTTCGTGAGTGGCCGAGAGGGAGGAGAGGGAAGGGATCCCCTTGTAGATCATCGGGTTGCTGTCGGCCAAGAACGGCGAGCACAGCAAGAAGGGAGCCAGGCGAGTCATCCCATAGATTGGGCGAACGGAAGTTGGCCTAGTTGGCCACAGTGTTGCCGAGGTCGAAATAATAAAGTCTGTAGGATCACGATCTAATAGAAGGTGGAATTGTTGCGCGCGTAGTCAAAATTTGACATCCCGCAGGATTCGGACAATATTGGGCCGATTTCTGATAACAGGAGAACAATAGTTAATAATATAAATATTTTAAAGATGGCTATCTCTCCTGTCCTGCTTCTCGGGTGGCGTCTTCCTTGCCACATGCTTCCTCGACATCATTCCTCACATCGCGTCAGTTCCCCCTCCTCCTCCCCCTCCTGTTCCATGACGAGGAGAGAGCAAATGAACAGCTGAGAGAGAGAGAGCACGAAAGTTCACGGCGCAGATTAGAAAGTTTTTCCTTCCGTCCAATATTGGCAGGAGGGGAACAGATCAATGTGACTCCTTTCCAGTGAGAGCTACAACTCGTTCCTGGAGAAGTCTGCCAATGGGTGGGAGTTCCCCGTGCCGTACATGTTCATCTGCATCGGATTCTTCGTTGTCTACCTCATAGAGGAGGCGTGTATGAAGGTGAGAACAGAATGAAGACACTCAAAGATTGACAACAGTTAATGCTCCTGATCCCAGACCAGACCTTTCTCACGGACAAGGTAATCCATCGTTGTACTGGGGACCTCTCCTATTCTTTTCTTCGTGTTCTTGCATGTCTGTGACGAGTTCTTTCTCGGGGGGACAAGACCATAATTGCCCCTTGAACTTCTCCTTTGTAGATCTTCTCGATGGGCCACGGCCACTCTCACGGCGGCATCATCGAGCACGAGCACAAGGTCGTCCCCGACACCCTCAGAACGTAAGTCCCCCTCCTCCTCCTCCGCCTCCTAAGCTCCGAGTACACTGGGGATGGGCTCAGGGCGTCGCTTAGCAAGGCGGCCAGCGAGCCCCATACCTCGTACGAGGTCGAGAAAATGATCCACCTCGATGGACATAACGGGACGATCCATGCGTAAGAGTGGTACAGGAGAATGAAGTCGTTGTCCCCCTCCTCTCCCTCTGTCAATTCTTCCCTGTGTTGTCCAATGTCCGGCTACGTGAACAAGGAGAGATCGAGAATAGACGGCCACCTCAAACTGCCGTTCACAGAAAAATACTGCCCAAATACTCGGCCAATATCGGCAGATTCTGCTAGAATAGCGCAAATTCACCGAAAAATTTTATCATAAATGCCGGATTGGTGGAAGCATTTCACTGTGTGCATACAGCCGATTCCCTGGCACTCGCAGTGCGGTACTCGCAGATCAAGAGACTTTTCTCGCCCTTGCAGGCAGGTGATGGAGGAGTCCGTCAAGTACATGACATCCAAGACGGAGCAGACCTCCTTCCTCAAGTCGATAACCTTCGCCATTGCGATGTCCTTCCACTCGGTCCTCGAGGGATTCGCCCTCGGAGTGCAGGCAGGCGACAGTCTCTCGAGGGGGAAGGAATTCTCCCCCTACAGGACAGCACGACGGGCATCCTCACCCTCTTCGTCTCCCTCATCCTCCACAAGGCCGTCGAGGCCTTCAGTGTCGGCCTCCAAGTCTCCAAGGGAAACACCGACAGGAAGAAGGTCAGCCCCCTCCCATAAAAGTGCTCCCCGCAAGGTTCCTACCAGGCGACCTTCTCAAAATAGCCAGTGATATTTTTCCACTGCTTATCAGTGGCTTGCTGCGTGAGAAGCGAATGTTTGAATATTGGAGGGAGGCGCTTAGATCGACCAGAGAGATACGACTCGAGGGAGCAAAGTAGCCAACATCTCCGCCAAAGTCAATGACATGTGGGGGGAGAACAAATAATCATCATGCACTGTGGTCTCTAAACAACAAGGGCATCGCTCCACACTACAGGTCGTCTTGACCACCATCATCGTCTACGCCCTCATGACTCCCGTGGGGTCCATCCTAGGAGCTATTCTACAGGTTGGATTAGTCATTGTGACAGAATGAGATCAGAGAGCGCCCCCTTTAGAACTCGTCCATCGAGGAGACGCATAAATTGTTCGCCGTCGTTCTACTCGAGAGCTGCGCCGCCGGAACTTTCATCTACGTCACTTTCTTGGAGGTGGAGAGAGAGATGTATTGAAATCAATTAAATCATTCTAGGTCTTGGCACGGGAGAAGGAGAACGAGCACAACTCCCTCTACCAGCTCCTATCCATTTTCATCGGATTCCTCATCATTACGGCTCTCCAATTCTTCACTGCCGGGTAAGAATCGTAAATATACCATGTTGTTAGAAGAAATTGTTTTTCTACGAGTATGCCTTATGGGACATTTTGCAGAGTTCACCATTAGTGGAAAGGTGGGTTTGCGAGTGTAAATGTTGATTGAATCGTACGTGGTGCTTAGTGTTGATGTGAATAGACGAGAAATACACACGTGCATGGTTGACGACGATGATTCGCGCCGCCAAACAAGCTAAACTATGACATTTCAGGCACGGTCACGGGCACGATTCCGGATCATCAGCCAACTTGGCCCCACACAATCATACCCACTAAGTACTACTGCTTTCTGAATTATTGTTTAATGCCGGTGCCCCATGACGGGTCAGGAACACGGTATCTACTGGCAAGCTTTCCCTATTTTACAACCCCCGAGTCACCCAAGGAACCCTTCGATATGAACTTGAATCCATCTCACTACCGACCTCTTGATTCGTTCAAACATAATCTCGTTAGAAACAATTTACTGACACAAAGAAACCACTGCTGACTTTTTCAGCACATAGTATTTACATTTTACAATTTATTCAATTGCATTTCGTGACTGCAAGGAGTACGTCGTATGATATCTTCTTGATCTTTTGTATAGCTGATGTAGCATGCACCGGTATGCATCAATGTCTTTTTGAGGATAGCGTTTGCTACCGACCGCATTTAATTATGTTGTAAATAGGCGACAAAGCATCATTTTGCTCCACAGTGCAATCTCGTGCTCTGTAAGGAACTGCGAGAGTAGCTGACCATAAAGATTTATTTCTATACAAATACATCTCGTGTTCTACCTGGGGTCGAAACAATCGGTCGAGGAGTTATTCCATGAGAAGGCATTTCTATTGTAACCTGGATGATATTCAGGCGGATGCCCTCTTCTCCCCTTCCTCGGGAAGCTTCGTCTGGATGGAAGCGATTTCCTCATCCCACGCCTTCTCGATCTTCGACCAGTGTGCCAGCAGCTCCTACAAATAAATTGTCATGGAAGATTATGCTCGACAAATTCTCTACGGTAGAAAACAAGTACTATAAAAATATATCCAGATATAAATTCACCAACCTTCTTGCGCTGTTCTCGCTTGTTGAAGTAGTAGGGGAACTGCTCGCGCTCAGCCAGCGTCCACTGATCCGAATCCAGGATCTGAATTATAGTCAATCAGATGAGAAAAGTATCTAAATATTTTCAAGGCTCCAAAAAATACAATAAAAATACGAAATTATACGTACAACATCGGGGGACTCGCGCTCACGATCGTAGCTGCTGCCTCCGGGGTCAAGGGCGACTGAATATTATTCTTTGGATGAATTAGCGCTCGATATAAAATCCGAGTAGCATGATTGCGTCGGAATTGCAAAAAGAACTTACATCGGAAAGGCTTGAAGTGCCTCTTCTCCCAGACCTGTCGGCAACCATCGGCCAGCAGCAACTGTGCCTTGCGAGTGTCTTTCTCGCCCTGGAAATATAACTGACAAGCTGATTCTCTCGATAAGTCGTCAAATCGAATCATTCAGTTATTACATTCACAGAGAAAAATATCATTCAAATATTAGGTTGGCACGTAAATAACTTTAAGCTCGGGCATGTTTACACTTCCTTTTCTATCTCCAAAGAGATTAGCCGTAATCAATTGAATTATTCGCCATTGATAATCATCGGCAGCTTATGGATACCCTACGTATTGAGGACATGGAGATACAAAGCGAAGAACTCCTCGACGTCGGATTTGACCTCGTCGAGGAATTTAATTCTTTCTATGTGGTGCAATGATCAAACTGACTGATCTTATAGTTATTGGTTAGAGCAAAGTCAGTACTAAAAATTGGGTAGTGTATGTCAATCCAGAACAACTCAGCCAGTTTGAGCTAATTTTCCGTGCGTAACGTTCGCTTTAGGCGTCTTACTGGAACAAGATATAACCTTATAATTCAGGCTTGTTGATGTTTAAAGTTTTGACCTCTTGTGATTATTAAGAGTGGACGTTAACAGGGATGCCAGTCTGCTTAGAGTAGAGCTACCAGTTCACATGATTTAGAGGACATTGAAATATACTCGAAAATACACCCGCGAAGTAGCATTTTTCGAGGAATTTATTCTACCCCTCGAATTGTTGTCCAGTCGAGAACTAGGCAAAAAGGAGAGGTATGTCTGGGGTTTACCAAGGTAACAGACTTGCCATTTTTCGTGGCCTGCTGATTATCTCACAAAAATAAAACGATGGTATCCCAAATTTTGATGAATTCAAGATTGTTGTGCTTCGGCATTATCGCTCTTAACTCACGAGCGAAACAGAAAAGATGTTGGTCAATACTAGGAATGTGTGCCTATGGGTCTTCTTTATATAACATGCCAGGGATTCACCAACAGCTGGAGGCCCGAGGAAGATATTAGATAGAACGAGCTTTAAGTTATTTACGTGCCAATCTTTACAATGGGATTGATGTTACCTGGTTGGCGTCAAAGCGGGCACGGAGCAGGACCTTCTGATAGCGGACCTCGAGGCTGAAGATATTCAATGATTCTGAGCTACGTGGGCAAGTGTACGGTTTAGATAATTCCTCAATAATGAAACGAATGCCAAACGTACTTATTACCGCCGTACCAGTTGTCGACCTCGCGCAGAGCACGTTTGTAAAGACGCATCACCTGTAAGGTTAAAATCGCTTTTTAACAATGTGGGATCATTTCAAACCTCACATTAGTCACATTCCCGTTGACAAATAAAAAAGAAGTACAAGCTGTTCTAACCTTCTGCCTGTGGGAGAGGGCCTTCGTGAACATCCATGCCGGAGACTCCGCCATGGTCGGCCGAACTACCTGAGAAAGAAACCTTTGGCTTTAATAATCAAACCTACAGCGAAAAAATTAACTTTGTTGCAGAATCCCTTTCGAGGGATTTCATCCCTTCATCTGCCTAATATCAAACTTCTCGTACAGTTTCCGTCATCATACATCACGTTTTGCGTTCCGAGACCAAATTCGTATTATTTTCGGAGCTTTGGCGATTTTTTTCTTCAGTTTTACAGATGCAAATGTACCTTCAATTTGTTTGACAACTCATAACTCGTGTTTGCTTGATCCCTCTAATCACCTTGGCGCCTTTCGTAATCGTGATTGTTTCCACAGTTTCGCAAACCGTCGGCTGACAACCTGTCCGCGATTTCGCCACATTCGTAGTCCCTTCGCTCCCGCCTCTTTTAGTTTGCTCTCTTTTGGTCTTCTCCGTTGTTCGGGGTCACCGGCTGTTCGTTCTCTTAGCCGTTCCTCATTCAGCAGTCAAAATGGCGCCGCCGATGGAGTCTGCCGAGGACAAGAAGTTCCGCATCCAGCACGGAGTCGTCCGCCGCCTCTTCAAGGAGCACAAGAGCTACATCGATGAGGTGCTAAATATATCTTCTCTATCTAGTGTACCGTACCTTTGTCTCGGTATTATGCTCATGCCGAAGGAACTGTGTTCCCAATCTCCAACCAAAACTAATTCCTTCCAACAAGCTCCTCTACAGTACCGTAAGGGCGAGGCAGCGGTGGCTGCAATGCGCGCGGATCCCGAGACGGACGAGTACAAGCTCAAGAAGACCGTCGAGTGCCTCGAGGTACTACTTTACTGCTCTGTCCAGTGTGAATCTTTATCCATAGGAATCGCGTGGCATGATCGGGGACGCCGGGCGCCGTCTGAACAATGCGTGCTCGGAACTGGACTCTGCCATCTCTGCTACTGGCAAAGGTATGTCCTAATCAGTATTTAGCATCATTGACTAAATTGATTTTTACCAGATGTCGTTTATAACGAAAATCGTTTATCAAAAGCATCTTCAGGGAACGACGATGGCGCCATCGCCGAGGCTCGCGAGCTCCTCGCCAATGCACTACAGCAGGTACCCGTTGTTGTCCTTTCTTGCGAGGTACATCCTGTCACGCATGCAATTGGTGACTCAATTCAATGCGTTGTGCATGCGCTTTCACAGCATGCGTGGCTGCCTCCGGAAAGGCCCAAATGCCGCGTTTGGCATGCCATGGAAATTATAAGGCATGGTTGATGTTTGAATGCAGGCAAAGGAAGGCAAGTGAGCTGCGTTCATTCCTTTCGAGGCTCTTCTTTCACACGCCGAATGCCCGTGGTCGTTGATCAGATGTGTCGTGTTGTAAATCGTTGTAAAATGTAACTAGCTAATATTATCGTAAAGCTGTTCAGATCTCCTTCTGAAGAGGTTCGTCAGCAATGCTCAGCCGAGTAGACTATAATTCGAGTGCGTTTGATCTCGTATTCCCATCCGCTGATTTGTTTCATTCCTTTCCATGTCCAGTAAATTACCAATCATTGGACTAGCTAAATCGTTGTCATTTGTCCGGATTTTAAAGCTTGCAACGCTTTCTGTGATAAACATGATTTTATCAGAAACAAAATCGCAATCCCGTTCGAAGCATAGCAAGTTATCACAATTATCTGAAAGTTTTGTTCTCCTCTACTATTTTATACAATTGGAGCGTGCATAATGCGTACGAAAAAGAATCTATTCATAATGTAAATGAGACTGACCTAAACATCAACTTTACTCTCTTCACCACTTATACGGCTTTCAATCTTATGAAGAGACGCCAAAATTTGTTCCTGACGCGCAGATAGGTCACCGAGCTGTAAAATTTTTATTTTCACTCAAAATTAATTCAGTACCTGCTTGTTGATGGGAGCGATCATCTTCTCCATGGCCAACTCCAGTCGTGCTTGTAGTCGATCCATCTCTACTCCCACTACTCGATGGAAATCCTCGTAGCTGGGAGATCGATGGGTGTCAGGGATGGATACGGTAGTCCTCGGTGTCGGGAGGGGAGCCTCGGTCCGGGGAGATTCGAAACTCTCCTGAGATGGCTGCAGTGAGGGAGCAGCCGGCCGTTCTTCCCTCTCTGGAGATGGCTCCTCATCTGAAATGCAGAGGTGTTGCATAGACAGATGGCAGATAAAGTGCATCAGTGTGCAATGCCGCTATTCGGCAATACCGTAGTTCATACCACATACTTTAGTGTTTGGCCGTGTATTGCGGGCCAGCAGAATACAAAATATTATTTACTCAACGAGCGAATGACTACTTTTAATCTTCAGAAGCTTCACCTCGCCCCGGAGCACTCTCCGTCCCTTCCGGTGACTCTTCGTGATGATTGGGTACTATGTCCTGATAAAGAATTTGTCACGATTGATGTAAAACACGGACAACCTTGGAAGGGAGTCGCACACCGAGAACAGGCCTCCCGACACGGGCAATACGGGCGAGAACCGGGGAAGGAGACTCTGGTGGCGCTTCCCTCGACTCTTCTTCGGAGGGCTTCTCTTCACTCTCCGTCACTCTCTCCTTGGCATCATGTTCGATTGCAGATCCAGCAGAGTTCCCTTCTTTATCTTCGATCTCCTCTGGGACGGAATGAGCCTTACTGTAAATTGACAATTAATAGTGCTGAAAAATCGCGCTGACTGTTGTTCTTTCGGGGCGTCCTTGGCCTTGATCTTGCGGACGTGGATGGCGTAGCAGCCATCGCCCGAATCGACGACGCGAGTGCTGCCCTGAACGTAGCTATCAGTGAACCCTCAATAATGACTCTACCTTGGTGACTCCTACTAGCCTTCCCTTCCACGGGTGGCGAACGTTCGTCTGCATCACTCGCACCTTCACATCTCGTTCCTCTCGATCCACCTGCAGAGGACGTCATTGGAAGGGGAGGTGTCGTCCCAGTCTCACCTTGAGTGCTCCCTCTCCGATACTGTAGATGGTGATGTCGATGAGGGCGGAGTCTCCCTCCACTGCACAGTATCCATCGGAGGGGCCCGGGGGAGGGAGGTCACATGGGGCAGATGGGCGTGTCAGCAGGCAGATCTACAGTAGAACGAATGACGATTGCTCTTTTTTTGCCTTCAGATCAATTGAGATTGGATAGAGCTTGGGCTGACGAACACGAGGAATGTTCCGCATCAGAAATGAACATTGGTGCATGAAATTGGATGCCAGGAGGTCCATTCTCTGTGCAGCAAAGACCACCAAAATGCATAGAAAACCAGCAAGTTATTGCATTCCGTGGGTGGTCTCCACGACTATAAAGAGGGCTAGACTCTACGGAAGGCAAGCCATTTAACCATTACAATGAAGGGAGGAGTGGTACTTCTCGTTCTCTTCGTTGCCGTGGCATGTGCTGAGCGACTCCGACGCCAAACCGTCCCTGGCCGCCCTGTTGGGAAGCGCGACATTGACGGTTAGTTTCCCAAGATCTTCACCGACCAACAAAATCGTTCAGAGCAACGCTTCAAGCGCCAAACCGTCCCTGGCCGCCCTGTTGGAAAGCGCGACATTGACGGTTAGTTTCCCCAAGATCATCACCGACCAACAAAATCGTCCAGAGCAACGCTTCAAGCGCCAAACCGTCCCTGGCCGCCCTGTTGGAAAGCGCGGCATTGACGGTTGGGTTACCCCCTGACCAACAAATGTGGCCTATTGCAGGCTATTACGTATCACTTCACTGACAGGCACGTTGAACGCAATAATTTTTTAAAAAAACATTACGTTTTGTTATGTGCCATCTTGTGAAAAGGGATAAATGTTATATCATTAAAACTTGATCAAGGTTGTTGACGAACTCACCCAAATACTTGCTTCTCTCATCTGAGCGGCGTCTTCGATGTGTGCCGACCAGCGCTTCCCTGATACTCACGATAAACCATCTTGAAATCATACACACATACCAGTGGAGTCGTGAATGTAGATGTAAGGAGGGGCGAGGGAGATAGGCGCCCCCGAGGAGAGAGAAACGGCGGCGATCCTCTGCTTCGAGCCCGTGTACAGTAACAACGTCGCCTGCAAACGGAGATCATCTTCAGAGCGAGAGGGAGTCTCTAACGGCTTCTGCTTTGCTGATAATGACGAGACCACAGAGCCCGACGGACCTGAACACCATCTAGGATTCAGGAAGATACAGTGGGCAAATATGGTCTCACTTGAATTCATCGTCACCGCCGGATGCGAAAAGATGAACGGTGGTGGAGAAAAGCGTGACGAATCCAACGGATGGGGCACTCGAGGATGGCGTAGTATTTGTTGATATAGATGATGCAGTTGACGACGGCATCGTAGACGCGCTCACTTCATCGCCGAACAACGATGCTAGTCTACTGCAATTGATTGCATGGCATAAACAAGCTTTCAATGTACAATTTGGACGAATATAGCACGTGATTGCGAACTATCCTAACGTTAGGCATATCTTATGACTTGCCGAAATATGACTTGCCGAATAATTTCTTCAAGGGTAGAATGCATACTTTTTAGTAGTGACATCTCGGTTGCGAGGAAGGGCATCGAAGTCTTCGTCGGCAATTTGAGCAGTTCCGAAGTCCGCTAGATCGTCGTCAAATGAAAACATGCGACCTGCAGATGACATTGATTGTTTGAACAACAATAGGATCATAATAACTTATCAATGTGTCTACTTGAGCGGGAGTAGTGAAAAAGTTTGGTATGAGATCACATTCACATATAGGATGACCAATTCCACGCTCCAACTCTAAAATTGGACTTTTGTAAATCGGAACATTCAACTTCGTACTCCGCTGGGTCGAAAAATTGTCTTCAATTGATCAAATCGTGCGAGCGTTTGACTTCAGGCTATTTTTAACGTGTCTGAGTAAACGCTAATGATGAAACGTTAGCTACATTCCAGATATCATTGTAATAGTAAACTGCTTCGTCATGTGTACACTTCTCACGATTAGCAGCGCGGGTTTACTTGATTGTATTGTTGCGGTAATTATCAGTTAGTATCAGGACGGGTACGATGTCCTCCTCTGGGATGGAGGTGGAAGATGCAGCAGTGCCCACGACATCAATTTCCACCTCCGAGGCCATCATGAGGTCCGCAAGCACCACCACATTGGTCGGGCCGTATCTGCACAAGGTCTGCTCTATTCCTGACATTTGCAACGTTGCGTAGCTCTTCTTGGTTCTTCAATAACCATATGACATCATAAGTGAGTGACTGGTTTCAGAGTTCACGACACGGAAACGAGTGCCTTCAACAACTAAACGCTCTGCGCAAAGAAGGCCTCCTTTGTGGTGTGTATCGCTGTTTTCTATAGAAACTTTTATCATTGTCAGGTCAAAGAAGTTCCGAGCTGAATCATAAAAATGTCCTAGTCGAGAAATCTGCCACGTATTAGATTCTTTCTAGATGTGACGTTGACAACTGCTGGCCATTCGACGTCCGCCCACCGAGCCGTTCTCGCTGCCTGTTCCCCCTACTGGAAGGCTATGTTCGGAAGATTCGGTGGAAGGGAAAGCAAGAATGGTATTCCACTTTGTTCAGTCGCGAACTTTGATCTTCTATTTTCAGAAGAGGTTGAAATGGGCGGTATGGACTCGCGGACACTCGAGACTCTGGTTAATTTCTGCTATAATGGAGAACTCAGGATAACAGATACAACGGTAATTCGCAAACTTATTGACTACTATAAACAACACTATTTCAGGTTCAGCTTCTGCTTCCTGCAGCCTGCCTTCTGCAGCTTATAGAGGTTCAGGTAGAGAAAATGTACGTTTGGTGAGAAGAAAGGCAATTTTCCAGGATGTTTGCTGCGAGTACCTGAAGAAACAACTGGATCCTTCCAACTGCCTTGGAATACGAAGATTTGCGGGTATGTTAGGTTCTATTCGACATTGTTCATAAAGAATCGATATAAAAAATTTCGGGAGAAACTAAAAAGTGCACGGACTCCTCTTTTTATTAAATGCGATCAAAAATTATAGTTACCCACGCCTGTCGTGATCTTGTGCGATCTGCCGACAAATACACCCAGCACAACTTCCAGGTGAGCACTTATACCAGGGTTTTGTGTGTATGCATAAAATATAAAAAGTTTGATTAAATACTCGTCCTCTACAGGATGTGGTCGTCTCCGAGGAGTTCGCGGAGTTGCCGGTAGCCCAGCTGCTTGAGATCATTGCCAGCGAGGAACTCAATGTCAAGAGCGAGGAACAAGTAATTGCTTTATTCGTGTTACTGAAACAACCTTCTCCCAATGGTAGGTCTTCGTAGCTGCCATGACATGGGTGCGCCACAACATGCCCGAAAGGAAGAAATACCTCCATCAGGTGAATAAATTCATCTTACTAGTCCTGTGGTTTAACACCCTGTAACAATGGACTTCCTAAGGTGCTGCAACATGTGCGCCTCCCTCTATGCCCTCCCAAATTCATCGTCTCCACCGTCAGCGAGGACCCCCTCGTGAAACAGGACGTGGGATGCAGGTACGATCTATTTCATGGGGTCGCTTGGCGGGGTGCCAAAAAGGGCTGCTACGGAATTTTATTGAACGTTACCTATCCACTTTTTCGTTGCTGCAAAGCATGGCATGAGTCCATTTTCTTTGTTCGTGCTGGAAGCTTCTCTGGAAACCAGCGAAGAGTGCAACAATTCAAATGTTGGCCACTCGCCAAGAATTTTTCTGGCGTGGCCAAAAATTTAAAATTGCCTGCGTTGCAGCCCATATACTCGCATTCCCGCCAATAGTGCACTGATTCGATAGCGACTTTTTTGGCTTGCCTGACTCGCTGTGTTCAAACTGACCAACTGTTTATTCTCAGGGATCTCGTGGACGAGGCCAAGAACTATCTCCTCCTTCCGCTCGAGAGAAATAAGATGCAGGCATGATTGTTGAAGTAAGTAAACAAGTGGGAATGCCGTTCAGGGCCCGCGTACGCGTCCACGGAAGCCATTGAAGTATGGAGAGGTCCTTTATGCAGGTACTATTCTTTTCATTATGTTTATTTTATACTTTCTGAAAAGATGAGATGTAAATTGATCGCCTTTCAGTAGGGGGATGGTGCAGTGGAGATGCGATAGCGTCCGTCGAAATATTGGACCCCAACAAGAGCATGCCCAGCTGGAGGACTGTAGCTGCCATGAATAAGAGAAGGTTCTGTCCGCTCTCGATTCACTTCTACGCCAATGTATAGATGTGGCGTGGGAGTAGCGGTGCTGGGCGACCTCGTCTATGCAGTGGGAGGACACGATGGAACGGCGTACCTCAATTCCATAGAGAGGTTGGAGATTATTGATTATATTTTATTTCTTACCACATGATGTTTACTGAGAATCCAATTGTAGATACGATCCCGTCACCGATCAGTGGACTGACGACGTGGCCTGCACGGCAACATGCAGGTTCGCTTTTCATCACATTTCCAAGCCTCCTTATTGTTAGATAAGGTCTCCGAGAGGAAGTTTTAACTATTGCAGAACCTCGGTCGGAGTGGCAGTCCTCGATGGATTCCTCTACGCTGTGGGCGGACAGGACGGCGTCTCTTGCCTCAATATAGTCGAGAAGTAAGGGGATCTCTTTTGATCACGGAGCCTCTCTTCAGATTCGATCCCCAGCGGAACGAGTGGTCACGGGTTGCGGCCATGTCTACACGCAGGTGGGCAATTTGACACAACACGTTTCGTGTCCTTTCAAAGCAACCCGGATATTTGCCCTGACCCCATGAAAGATAGGAGGGAATAAGATAGAGGCTACCTGATGCAGATTGGGCGTGTCAGTGGCCGTTCTCAATGGATGCCTCTATGCCGTCGGAGGCAGCGATGGCACCAGTCCACTCAACACTGTCGAGAGGTACGCACTGAAAATAGCCGCGTGGTGTTGTAAAAGTCGTCGCAAGGTAATTACTGTAGCAGTCATTGCCAAACGACCACGAGTAAAACCCCACTTACCACGATTTCACAATTTTGTATAGTAAAACTGTTTTATATTCTAGGTACGATCCGCGTACGTGCAAGTGGTACACGGTGCGTGCGATGTGCACTCGAAGGAAGCACCTGGGGAGTGCAGTGTACGGCGGGGCCCTTTATGCCGTCGGAGGGAGGGACGACACGGCCGAGTTGTCCTCTGCCGAGAAGTACGATCCCGCTGCAGATGACTGGATACCCGTCGTGGCCATGAACCAGCGGAGATCGGGGGTGAGGAGCCCCCTCCCCTCTTCCACGATCCACTCCATCCCATTGCAGGTAGGACTGGCCGTTGTCAACGATCGACTGTATGCAGTGGGAGGATTCGACGGAACCACGTATCTCAAGACTGTTGAGGTGGGGGGAGTGGATAGAGAACATGGAGTTATAACTTCCTTTAGGTCTACGACAACGACCGCAAGATGTGGAACATGTCGCAGAGCATGAACTACAGGAGACTCGGTTTGTGGTTTTCGTTCAAAAAAATTGGTAGTAGCGCGTAAATGGCTTTATTATCCTAATTAACACATGTCGACGTTTACAACACTACCATGCAACTGGTGATCTGTCTCTCTGCAGGTGGAGGCGTCGGCGTAGTTCGCATGGCGGCCGACGACTGTCTTCCCATTCGCTCAACGGATCCTCCCATATTCGGTGACCCCCCAGGACTCTTCCACCCCGTCGGGATCAGCTAAGTTTGTATTATTGTTTTAGACCACCTATATAATGTAAATAGGAAATATCAAAGAGGTGACATTTTAAGATCTTTCTGCTATGTTTTTGTTCGCATCCCAAGGATCTCATTTAGCCAAGCATGTACCCCCATGTACAGACCCCCTTCTCCATTGCACTAACGTTGCCACTTTCTGAATCGCGGTGAGCACTCAACGGCGCTGCTACGCATTGAATTGTGAATCACCCAGAGTAATAAAGAGATGCCTGTTAGCAGGCTGTAAAGTAGCAGTGACTCGTCAGACAGCATATGGACCACGTGCGTTCGATCGAGCGGAGGGACGAGACCCTCCAGATGTGCCCAGAGAGAAGGCCACAACCTCGGAATCTTTCAAGATGGATTAGAACAACAATGGACAGTGGTGTGGTAGTCGGACGACGACGTTTACTACACCACTATTATTATGAGTGTAATGGAACCGATCTGTATCTCCCGTTTCCTTCTCTCGTTCCCTTCTCTCAATCGACAGGCGCCCTTTCCTCCTCCTCCTTCTGCCATCAGTTCCAAGGTGTTTCGTGTTCCTCCCCCCACTTGAAGGGGTCGACTGGAGGGGAGGAGGGGGGAGGGAGATACCGTACCCTCTCTCCTTACCCACGAAGGGAGCAGTCACTCTCCTCGAGAAGGGCTATTATTTGCGCATCACGCACTTTTCACCTGAATTTCTTCTGCGACCCTGACGCGAGGCGCCATTTTAAAAGGTTTGATTGAAGTTCCTCCTAGGCGGGTTCTCCCTTTCATTGGAATCCCCCAGAGTGGCCCTCAATGATAGCCTCTGTCATCATCCGAGAGTAGTACCCTATAGGTGTTGATGCCAACAACTCTTCCCTTCCCTCCCCCTCCCCCCTCCCAAACTGGTCCCCCTCCTGCCTTTTGTCCTGCCCAAGCGCCTGGGTGTAGAAATCGACGCCCTCCAGGATCACGGCCACTTTAACCCCTCCATCCCTGCCCCTCCTCGGATACTGTACTCTCTCCCTCCAAATCAGTAAGCGATCGCGTGCGACCTTAATCCGACACGGCCTCCTTCCCTCATAGACCCCTCAGTGAGCCCCCCACTAAATGCAGGAAGTCCTGTTTTTGTGCGTCGATAGTGCTTGTATTTCTCATTAACCGGGGCGGTTTCTCTCACCCCTCAAACAGAGACCACTCAAGGGGCCTTTGAGAAGGTGTGAATTCGCCCCCGCTATCAAGCCCCCGTCAAACAGTCTGAGTCTCTCCTTCCCCTCCTTCTCTCTCTCCCTCCCTCCATGGATGTCTCTGCGTTTCTCCGATTGCCTCGATCCCTCGTTCCCCTTCCCACGGGGAGTGGCTGACCTTCAGTGTGGACCGTGGCCAGTCCTTGTCCTTCCCCTTCCTTCGGTCTCCCACTGATCGGCTCTGCATAATCAGTGGGGCGAGCGTAACAACTTGTATTTCCCGACTACGGACACACCGATTTCGCCACCTAATATTCCTCCATCTACGTCAATGCCTGTTTTCACAGAAACTTTGCACATCTACAGCTTGCGAATTTTCCTAATCCTCATTGATTCCTTTTTTTTTCGAAAACTTGGGCCATCCACTAGTTTGTGCATTTTCAAGTTTCTATTCGTCCTGTTAGTAGAGATACATAGGCCATCCATCGCTATGCGCAGTATGATCAGGAGTCATAACTGGAGCTGCTGGAATTCGTGGCAATATACATGTGCCTGGTCTTCTCCATCCCACTGCGCACAACAGCTCAACTCTGTTGTTCGCAGATTATTCGATGTCCATAGTCTCCCCTCACAGAGATCTGCGAAAAACACTGCCGAGAGAAGCCGTTGATCGTCCCGTTATTGCCATTGTTTTTCGAGATATTCCCTTCTCCACTCTCGATTCGTGTCTTGTCTCCAAGGCCGCGGGAGACCGGTCCCTTTCATGTCCCTGGCATCACCTTACACGGCCTGAGTCCCTTTCCTTTGTGACGCCCCCATGTATCCCTCTGCCCTTGCGCAAGCCAAACACTCAGATATTGGGGGTCTACGATAGCCCTCCCTTCCCTCCCTCTCCTCCTTCCCTCATCCCCCCTCCTCCCCCTCCCTCTGACGTGATTTTGGCCCTAGCCCCTGAACAAACTCATTGTGCCCCCAGCCTCGGGGTCTCATTTCCGCAGCTCGCAAATGAATCTTTCCTCTCCCTTGGCGCCAACCTTGAGGACTCTCAGAGTGGCCCGTGTGATGACAGCCACTTGTGGCAGTAGCCTCTTTCTCTGCCCTCTCTCATATTCCCTCACTGTCTCGCCGGATCATGTCCCTCTTCCCTCCTCTCTCCCTCTCCTCCCTCGTCCCTCGCGTGGGATGAGTGATGGAGTGCGAATTCAAAAAGGAGAGGAACATGCACAGGAGCCGAGCCACGGCATCAATCCATTCCTGTCTACTCCCTGACTCACAGGGCAACATTTTCATTGTCGCGCACCAACCAATCTTTGCAATTTCCCGTTCCGCTTCCGACTCCCATGTCTCGGCGAGAATATTAAATCTATGAATCCTTTTTATATTTCGCTTGGAAAAGGACAAGTATTTAGCTTGCACAATTTCAGGCTTATTGTAGGGGCGCGACGGTCATTTTGAACTCGTATCTTGCTTCTTCTTCTTCCTCCTCCTTGATCCTCTGCGAACACTTCTTCTCTTCCCCCAGTCCTCCCTCGTACTCCTCCCTCTCCGTCTCCTGATTCCTCCTCTCCACTTCGAGCCTCCCTCCCCTCCCCCAAATACAAAGCGAATTTCCCGTTCCCTGCTGCCCGGGAGTCTGAGTGTCTCTGATTCGGCCACTGGCTGTATCGCATTTCGTCTTCTGCCTCCTTTCCCTCCTTTTGGTGACGACCGCCGTGGATACTGTAGGGAGACGATAGCCTCCTATCTCGTGTGGATGAGTGACACTGGAGACAGAAGGAGATGAATCTGACCTCCTCGTCCTCCTCCCCCGGGACCTGGCCCTTTGTGAGATCCAAGGGGCCTCTAAAAAGAATCCTATGCCCCAGATGATTTGTTGAATGGAATTGGTGATAAATTGGCGTGATCCTTGTTTTCTGGCCGGTCTTTTCTTCTCTTCGAACAGAGGAATTTTCGGCGCTGTTCCTTCTCTCTTGACCCGAGGGGAGAGAGTGGAGGGAGGGAGGAGGGGCGAGGGGGCGAGACTCTCATGGAGGAGGCCGCCGTCGAGGATGGCTCCCTGGAGACGGACTGGAAGGGGAGGGAAGGCCTGTGATCGGAGGAGGCATCCCCGTCATATGGGAAGGGGGAGATACTTGAGGGGAGAGGGAGGTTATTGGTGGCCGGCAGGCACATTAGGCACCTCCACTGACGAAGTGGAGGAGGAGGAGAGTAAGTGCTTACGGCGATACAGCCCCCTTCCCTCCCTCCTCCTCCTCCCCCCTCCCTCTTCCTTGCTTCCTGATGTCACAGGAGTACCCCAGTTTGTACTTGAGACGCCCGAGTACAAAATGCTCCTGCCTCCGTTGTTGTTTCCCCGCCGTCAACAGTTCTCAATCAACTTTGCCCCTTCCTCTTCCTTCCTCTCCTCCTCTTCTTCCTCCGAAACCATTCCCACCGCCCCTTTCAAAGGGAGTCCTCCATTTTCTTCTCCCACGAGGGGCCTTCCCTTTGAACTGTCTGCCCGCATCGGAGAGTCATCAGTGATTCCCCCTTGGAGGGAGGGAGAGAGAGGGCGAGTCCCTCGACGGCCACAGACAATCGGCGGGCGGGGGGGGCGGGGGGGGGGGGGGGCGGGGGGCGGGGGGGG
>JACMIG010001451.1:0-20346 GCA_014805385.1 Levipalatum texanum
CTAAAAAAGGTCCTGGGCAACTCATGGTGGAACATCTCCGAGGACCAATGGAAGACAACCATCACTCATCACTTCCCGTGACATGATAAAGAAATTGAATTGAAAAAAAAACTATTGAGGAAGGTTCGCAGCCTTGACTATTCCTTCGCTTCAGAATTCTTCTTCATAATATATTTAGCCGTATTTTTCGAAATGGCCTCGAGCGACTCCTTCTCGCTGTACGCCGACATCGAGGCCCAGGACGATGTCGTCCGAGAAGCCATGTCCAAGGACGCCAATTCGGTGGGTGTCAGTGATCGTTTCTTTAATATTTCGAGATGATTATTTATTTTTAATGTGAAAATTTTCTATGTGGTCATCTAAAAACTTCATGTTTCCAGGCGGAAACGAAGTTCGCCGTTGCCAAGCTCAAGCAGCTGCAGAAGGAATACTACGAGGAGACGGGCGTTGAACATCGGATGGTTCGTTGTTGTCCTGTTAATTGATGTTGCATCTGACGAGCATTTTGTAATAAACGCTCAGTTCTGAATATTATTGTTAAAAAAAGTATTTTCCTTCTCATTGTCTTATTTAGTGCGGTATCTACTACAAGAAGGAGGACAACTGCAACAAGTGGTACACGCAGGTGAGGGGAGAGAGTAGAAGAGGTTGACACGGAAATTTCTGGGCTAGGTTTCTCATGGAATTAGCAGGGGAAGAGTATAGGCATCACCTTCATATAGTTAAAAATGAATCTTTGTTTGACCGCCGCAGTTCATCACATGCTTCCTCTCATGTTCGAATCGACCCAATACGTCGCTAAAATTCTCCTAGTTATTGGCTTGTGGACAATGTGGCGAAATGAAAATTCTGGCCAGTTACCGATCTAAACAATTATGATTTTTTCATGTGAAAAAATATAATTTGATCGAATTGAATTCGTGTTCGTTCTGGCCGTATTAAAATCAGAGACGAACAGTGATCCACCTGGACTTACAATTAGCCTATAATTTACTACAAATTAAAGATTCACGATTTTGCAGCTGATCACGAAGGCAGAAGTTGTGGAGTACAGCGACGTCGCTGGCTGCTACTTCCTCCCGCCCTGGTCGTACGGCATCTGGGAGCACATCAAGAGACAGATCGACTCGGATATGAAGATTAGAGATCAAAATCCATTTATGTCTAATTTGCTCATTCTAAATAGAGATAGTTTGAAAATATCATAGTTCAAGAGTTATCCATCCTATTCATGGCTAGGAATCAGATGTCAAAAGAGAATTCATAAATAAAAAAAAACTATTTGGCACACATCAGTTCAATGGATTTTATCGTCGTGGTCAGAATTAGAGATCAAGCATCAACGCTCAGTGATTTCCAAATGGCTTCTCCCCTTGCAGAACGAGGGCTTCGCGACTCGCAATTTCCCCATCACCGCGTCGCAGGCGTTGCTCGAAGGCGAGATGAACTACGTCTCGGGCTTCAAACCGGAAGTAATTTTTTGGAGTCCGGACCTTTATCGATTTGCCTATAGGGTTCTCTAGTTCCGCGAGGAAGAGCACTTATCGAACCAGGCTGATTGTTGTCGTGATGATTTGATGACTGGAAATCATTGTGGGAGTTGTGATCCGATGTAACCGTATAACAATAAAACATTTTTGATTCCTACTTTCTTGCAGGTTGCGTGGGGATCGACTGAGATAGCGGAGCCCATTCAACCCCACACCGAGTCCGTCATGTACCCCGCACGGTGAGTTCGCTTAATATTAGAATTTCCCACCCTCCACGCTAAACATAGTATTGGCATCGAAATAAGTTTTTTCTGAGATAAATCACGAGACCGTTGTGGTTCCAACTTCGCCACCTCGTATTTGTGAGACCTCAGTGTATCTAATCTACCCGCTTTCTACGCTAGAAGCGGTATTGGCGGCGAAAAAGGAACAACGTGGATTTTTTCACTCCTCGCGACCAAAAACACTTGTTCTCGGAGTTATGCGGTCCATCGCTAACTCCGATATACCTGCTTCGGAGAAGGAAACTTCCAAAATACGTGCTGATTTCAGAAAGTGGAGCTGGTCCCATCGCGATCTCCCTATCCGCATCAACATGTGGCGAAACATAGTTGTGAGTCCTTCATTCTATCTTTGATATTTGTTCTTTAGACATCGAACTTTTATCTTTAATATTTGTTCTTTTATCTCTGATTTTTGATTCCCCGTCATTAATCTTGCGTTCAGGACTGGGACTACGAGAGCTCGCCCCACGGTCTTCGCACGTTCGAGTATTTGTGGCAAGAGAGTGAGGAATAATTTAAATAATTAAATGCATCCCAGCAGTTCGCCGTTGTGGAACAATTTATTCGCAATTTGAAATCAGGAGTTCAATGCAATAAGAGTGATATGTAATTTTTAAAATGCTTCATCTACAGGCCACTCGGCGCACTCCAACAAGTCCGATGCCGAGAGGGAGCTCTTCCAGGTGAGCATAGATGTGAAGGAATGGGAAACTGGGCCTAGCTATGATAGTGTGTTTAGCGACATCGCTTTTTTTATGGATTCTCTATTCCGTTCCTGATGGTTTCAAGTTAATTTCATAGACTTGCGAATTGCGGTAGGTCGAATGGCTTAAAGATGGTTTGTAATACGAAGTATTGACAAACTGGTGAAAATAATTTTCTGAAAACTAAAAATATCTATACTAGTACATTTTCTTTAGATTCGCGATTTGCACGCGGGCATCTACGAGAATCTGCTCGCCATCCCCGTCGTCAAGGTGTCGATAATATTATGATTTTTATTTTGTCAGTTGTTAACCTTGGACGAAAACCAGGACCGCGCTGTGGACAATTGAGAGTTATATTATATTCCTACAATTTAACCTCTTTGGGTCTCGCAAAACTATGCACATTCTGCAGGGACGGAAGACAGAGAAGGCAAAGCTTGCGGGCGTCGAGTTCACGATATCCGTCGATGCATTCGTCGCCGTGAACGGGAGAGGAGTGGAGGTGAGGAGGGGATGGAGGAGAGAGGGATTTGGAAAGAAGGAGTGAGGCAGGAGAACACCAGGTGAATCCGAACAATGCAGCGAGAACTAATATTCTTTTGGGTTGCGGGTTGCTAATCGTTTCACCATAAATTTCATTATATAGGCTTAAATTACATGAGCCGCCTCCCGTGCATTCAATTGCCCGGAAAATACTTCGTTTCGCGTGTGGATGGTGGGGGGTTCTGCTGTCTTGTGGAAAAAAGCATATCCAATGCAGGTCGGAACATGTCACCACCTCGGTCAGGGATACAGCAAGATGCTCAACATCTCTTATGAAGGAAAGGAGGTGAGGTTGGAGGGGAGGATGATATGAACTATAGTTTTATCAGTCGTTTTCACAATCATACACAATAATGAACGCCACCAGTCCGACAGATAGATCCATGGATGGCTCCAACGTAGTGCATTCTGAAATTTCTTGCAGTATTAAAATTCCCTGCTAATGCGTGACTGAAATTTCTGTATGGGTTGTATTTTCTGCAACCTAGTAATTGCGTGCCACTGCATGTTCGGAAATAGGAATCGAAGTTCTTCGCCTTGATAAATTCTCGGAAAGACGTCTATCATGCTTAAAGAAGGAGTAGGAGGAAAGTTCCGGTCCGTAAAACAGCTGGGGCAATTGGGGACAAATATTGCAGAAAATTGACTACGGTAACACCGCGGAGTTTGCAAATACACGCTGGAAAGATTTCCTATAAGCGGAATCAAACTGGTAACGTTCCAGACCGCAGACAGACAATATCCCATTGCCCCATGGAATCGGCGAAGGCTGTCTAAGGCGCTAATCCGCCGCGCAGACTGGACTGCTCGAAGCTACCGTATCTTATGGACGAGTTTTCGAAAGCCATAACTCCTGGTAGAAAATAGTATGGCAGGAATGAGTGGTATGAAACTGCTCGTCACTACAAGCTTCATCCGAAAATGCCTCAATCTCAGTTTTGAAAGTTCCTCCTACTCCTTCTTTAAGTAATAGTGATGGCGCTAGCCAAGGTGATGAGTTACGACTAATAACAATTAGTTATTATTGTTACTTGTCTAGAGAAAAAGTATATTAATTTGCGATGATAATTGTACAAAAACTGATTTGCAGGAGTCCTCGTGACAGAACTCGTCGAAGTTCACTTCCCGCGCGATCGCTATCATGGTGATGCTGCATGGAGATGACTTAGGACTCGTTCTGCCCCCACGCGTCGCCCCAATCCAGGTACGGTAGATTTGGACACGACGGCAGGGGCGTTGATTACGGTAGCATTGGGCAGGCGGTGGAATATTTACAACGATAGTAATGGGTCAGATGTCGATTGAGGTCAGAGGGGTGGCACATCTCATTTGTTGATATGGTGGCGGCAATCAGCCTTTTGAGAATATTAGATCTGAAAAAACGATTTTTCCAGATCATCATCATTCCCGCCGGCAACCTCCACAGTATGAAGGAAAAAAACCCGCGAGCGGGTGCTGCAAGTGAGGAAAGGGAAGGGGGAAGGAGAGAAGAGGGAGGATGGGAAGGAGAAGAGATGGAGAGGAATTGGAAGATGATAAGTGGGGAAGAGAGGTCAGATGCATGGCTAAAGAGGAAGAGAGGAAAAGGAGAATGAGCAAATAGCACAGATTTGGAAAGGCAACAACAGATCAAATGGTTTGAACCGCCCGTTCTGCAGCCGAGCGAGGCGGAATAATGTTTCTATGTATCCAGAATTTGAGATTGTCTCGGAGCGGGTGATACACGATGTAGTGTAGTCACGATGTCAGCAATTTTTTTCCACCTCGAGCAAAACAGGCGAATTGATGCATCATGGGTAGTAGATCTTGGTTAATGCAAGGTTGGGCCTTGATAGGTCAGCTTAATCTTACAATAAAGAAGCTCATTTTACTTCAGGCTTGCAACTCCGCCGTTACCGCCCTGCAAAATGTGAGCATTAGGGCGCAGACTGACCTCAGGTATCGTTTATCTCTTCGTATCGATTGACGTGGATGTACTATTGATTTTCATTAACCTAATGTATTCATTTCTAGCGACAACTTCGTCTCCAGGAAATTCAACCACTGGGAGCTCAAGGGAGTGCCCATGAGGATGGAGGTGATTTTCTAAAATAAATTATCTCGATGCTGACATGAAATGAAGTGAATTCAAATGTAATATCACGAGTGACCCTGATGTTCCAGTTTGGAGAAAGTTGACCAAGAGATAATGAAAAATAAACATGTGCGTGCTGATAAATGAATAATTAGCTCCAATAAAAAATTGACATGGAGTATTTTGTGGCAGCGATGGATCGGGTTTGGATCCTGGAAATAGGAAGACTATATGTGGAGATAATATGAATTCCCCTTCCAGATCCACTACAAGGAAATCTGCGCAGGAAATGTGATTATCGCAGTCCGCTACAACGGAACCAAGGTGGGCTTTGTCTTTTTCGAGAAAGGGTTTTAACCCGACGAAATAAACGCAGTAGCGAGCCTCACTACTTTGTTGATCTCTATGGGTGGCTGTTCCGCTGAATCGCCCCAGTCGATGATGCTGGGTCCGCGGAGTATTTCTTCCAAAAAATGTTTGAGAGAACGAGTTCGTATTATCAAACCCAGATATTCCCATTCTCTATTATTCAATCAGTGCGGCGCGGTATCAGCAGGCTAACTTCCAATTAGTTTTAAGGGAATCATAGGAGCACAGATAAAAGGAAAACAATTGCAGGAGACAATGAAGTTGGATGATATCGCGCGCACTCTCCCCCCGATGCTCGAGAAGATCCAGACCAGTATGATCGAGAAGTGAGAATATTTCGTTAAACTAATTTCATTATCGTTCATTATTATTGATTATTTTATAGCGCTTAATTATCTGCAGGGTACGCGCCGTCCGAGACGACCACATGAAGCTGGAAACGTCGTCCTTCGAGACCTTCCGCGGGCATCTCGACAGGTGGGTTACTGTCGATCCCAAATCCTAAACTAGGACGTGCTGTTCGGGACCCTATGATGCTCAAATTGCAGGAAGTGCATGGTGATGTCGCCGTTCTGCGGGCAGCCCGCGTGCGAGGATCGCATCCAGAGAGATTCGGCGAGGTGAGGGGAATAGGAGAGAAGAGGGCATCCCTCTCGCCCTCTCTTGAGGAGGAAGATTAGAGCAGAGGGGGAAGGGACAATTTTTGAAATCATGCAAAAATCAAAGTTTTGAAATGTTACGTGAGTATGTGAGCGACTTTTCGATAATACATGTTGATGAGTTGACATTGAAAAAGTGACATCCGTTGCAGCGACGACGTCGAGGAGGCGGGTGCCGCTCTCATGGGAGCCAAGACCCTCTGCATCCCTCAGGATCAGGTACCTCTAACACTAAAGATTACGGTAAATCAGTTTGCGGTCGATTACGGTTTATCACCACAACTTCATTGCAGCCCGATGAGCCCTTGCCCTCGAAGTGCATCCACCCCGCGTGCTCCCTCGTCCCCACGACCTACGCCCTTTTCGGACGCAGCTACTAGGAAAAGTTGTAGAGGGTGCGGTAGCGCCAGTTTCTTATCGCCGCAGGAATTTGTGCTCTATTGATCTGTGATATATGTGTTATGTATTTCAAGCTTTATTAATTGTTCAGTTTTCCGGTTCAGGGACTTCTAGGAAAGAAGATTACGTCGGTAACGTGGTTAATTATTGCGATTTGCTATAAATTATTTCCAATTACTCGATAGTGATCGCAATGCGTTGGTTTTATGACCCCCGATGGCTTCGTAGGCCTGGTTACTGGGCAATGAAAACTTCGAGCAAAATAGATCTGGAAGAGGTGGTTTTGGATTCTACATTTATTGATCTCGGCATGTCCTGTAATTCTGCTCTCGATCTGCAGGATGAAAGCAATAATAAGGAAAGGAGAACTTCGGCTGTCACCGCTCTCTCCTTCCGCCGAATTCAACTGGGTCCGACGGACGGGCAAACCTTTGACGGGCAACGAATCACTGCTCATGCTATTCGAATTTATTTCTCATCGCGCTGCGTTTTACCGTTATTATTTTGCATGCCCGGAAAATATTCGGTGATCGGTGAAAATCAATTATCAATTATCTGATCGAAGAATAGCTAATTACAGCAACAATGGGGCGAAGACCATCGGGCGGAGGGAGGATCCTTCTCGCTGCCGTTATCGCTTGCCTACTCCAGGTTAGTCGAATATTCTGGATTCTTCTGGAGGGGGGGTAGAGCCCTCGGGAACAGTGATTCCTTTCGGAAATTCGTTGGAGATTGTTTTTACAGCACCCGATGCAAACGTTGCACTGTGGGAGGAGATGAAGGCGGGCACGGCGCGTGGACAGCAGTGCTGCGTCCGCTTAAAGATCGACATGCAGGTAGGGAGCAAGCGGGAATCGGGAAGTGGGAGGCGTAGGAAAAAGCGTAGGATCAGGCGAATTCGCGTCTCGACGATGCTATTTGATTTGTAATAATTTATTCCGGTTTAAATTTACGCTCTAAAGATAGCTTTCCCCGGCAGATTTTGTGAGGCAGATACCGAGTATTTCGTCATTGATACCAGCCTTTTTTCGACAGGCGATTGGGTATGGAATACTCGTGGTCTCGAGTTCTGAGCACCCAACTGACATGATGTTGCACTATCGGAGAATAATATATTAGTTCATTCGCTGGGCGCTGAGGATTTGCCTGTATAAAAACTCTTTCTTCCACAGAGCAACAACGGCGCGCTCCGGGACCCGACTATATCTTTCGCTGCAAGCTGGAGGAGCACGTGCGCACCGGGACCAAGTACAAGTAAGTGGAGAGGCAGTGGAGAACAAAAAATCATTATATCCCGCAAATTTACTTTCTTGTTATACGGTTTGGCAAAAACTTAGTTTTCTCTCTCTGAAGTGCAGATTCGGTATTTATTCACTGCTTATCGTCTCAGGCTTGATTTATCCCTCTTGTTTTCTACAGGGCGTACCCGACCTACGACTTTGCGTGCCCGATTGTGGACGTGTTAGAGGGAGTGACGCACACGCTGAGGACAACTGAATACCAGGATCGGTGAGCGATTTGCATTGTCTGTCAAGAAGCTATCGGCCTGGATTCTAATCTTGGAGTATTAATCCACGATCAGTAACGTGAATTTCATTCGTTGCACTGCATAAATCCTCGGAGATACTACTATTTTTTTAAAAAAACTTTTTAAAAATACAAGCATTGCAGAAACGATCAATACTACTGGATCTGTGATGCCCTCGGCCTGAAGCGCCCTTACATCTGGGGGTACTCCCGCCTGAACATGCAAAATACGGTGAGATCTTTATTACGGCAGCTTTGTACAGGCGGGTCAGGGGATTACGGTTGTGTTGGGTAGTTTCACATTAGGGGTATTTTTTTGTTCAACCGCGTTCAACAAACTGATGCAATCGATGCAGCGAGATGCCGGGGCACGATGCACAGGGTACACTCGAAATGTGTACCACACTGTTATCGTGACCGAGGAATTGAGCAATTCTATGATTTACTAATCCGCTGCAACACTAGATCACATGGTTGAAAAGTATTGCAATTTTATAATTCTGGATTTTTGTATTCGAAAATACGTAGAATATATAAAACGTGTACATACGGTGGAGGCATTTTAGTGTTATCCCGGGTTCTGTTTCTCTGAATGGTATGAACTGGCGCTACTTCCTCTCTTTTTGAGCTTCTTGTCGGCCCAGGCGCCTTGGGTACATCATCCGTTGGTGATGTGTACCCGTTGGAGCCGAGGCAGCTATGTAATTGCAATTGCATTTATTTCAATTTCGAGTTGCGTCAAACCACCGGGTTTGGGAAGCCGAAAACTAGCCCCGAGGTATAAAGTGATCTGATAGTAAGGCATCGTAGACTGGGGAGAATGAAATCTTTTTCTCTAGCCACTCCTCTCACCACGCTCTCTCGCCATCCTTTGTAAATTCACTTTTCTCAGGTCATGAGCAAGCGCAAGCTGACGTATTTCGTGGAGGAGGGCCTCGTCGATGGGTGGTGAGTTTTTATTTATATTTTCTTATTCATGTCCTTTCCGTTTCTCCCCCGCTATCCTCACTTCTCCCTCTCCTTCCTCCAGACACCCTATCTCCTCTACAGGGACGACCCCCGCCTCCCGACGGTTCGCGGAGTGATGAGGCGAGGAATGACGGAGGAGGGACTCAAGGCCTTCATCATGACCCAGGTAGGCAAATGCTTCTGAGAACCGAGTAATTCGATGCTCTAGGTCGTTCTCAATTCTGTATCGAGCTTGTGACTACGTTGATGTTTTTGTTTTCGTTTTCATTCCCAAATTGGGAATCCCAGTGTAACCTTATTGCGAAGCTTTCGCTCAGCTCTGACGCATGAGCTTGTTAATAGTGGCGAAATTAATTCCTGCGTCTCTTCATTTCTGTACTCTATCATCGGTCAGACAAAGGAAGAGACCATACAAATGAAGAGACGCAGGAATTATTTTCGCCACACTACTTGTTAACTTGTCATTCTCCAATCTCCATCGATTGTTGTGTACGAGGGGAGTAACTCATGTACGCCCACTCATTGCAACTCGATACTTCGCCTCCATACTAGTTGGTTACTGCCGTTCACCACGGCGGCCCCATACATTTCACGATACGAATGATAAAAAGCTCATTTGGAAAATAATAATAATGTCGTTTACAGGGCGGCTCTCGCAACACCAACCAGATGGAGTGGGACAAGATCTGGGCGATCAACAGGAAGGTTATCGACCCCGTCGCCCCGAGGTAGAGCTTCGTTTATTGTCGAGCGCGAGTCCAACTCGAATTGCAAATTCTGATTGTGATATGGTGAATTAATTATATTCCAATGTGCTGCAGCGATCTGGCGGGTTTCGCTAACTCCTCCCCATCATTTCAGGTACACTGCACTGGAGCAGTCCCCGTCTGCTCCCCTCGTTCCCGTCCACATTGATGGCGGCCTCGCTGACGAGGATGCCGACGTCAATCTCCACCCCAAGGTACGGTAGGGCGGTGATATGGCGTGTCATTGAGTGAGCGCTGTGTCAGAGGTTGGCTCCCGATCTAGGTGATTTGCTGTGCCATGGGAACACATAAACATGAGATGTGTGTAATACATTTGTGCACAGAAAGCAGAAGCATCCGGAAAATAAAGATGCTTCTGACTCTAGGCACCAAGAGAAATAATAGGTGCTGCGCAATTAGTAGAAATTTTGAGTTATGCGTTCGACGGATTGCAGAATAAATTACGTACACCGCTATATTCTGTGTCTATGAGACGTGGTTTGCCTGGATACTTAGGAGGTCACTAACTGTGAATAAATACATCATTTTATATTACAGGATGCCGCCGTGGGCACAAAGAAGATCTGGCGCGGATCGCGTCTCCTCGTAGAGCAGGTCGATGCTGCTGAGATGAAGGAGGGCGACGTCGTCACCTTCGTCAACTGGGGCAACCTCAAGGTGAAGGGAGACTATGGAAAGTTGACGGAGCTACGATCTGATCTACTGGATTTGCTTCCCCGGGTCATACTGCTTCTCTTCTGACAATGAGAGCAGATGGATCAAATGAATGCATCAATGGAGAGAGAAGTATTTTTGATGGTGCTTGTATTGAACCAAGGAACTTGACATGCAAATCGATGAGGAATCAAAATAAAAATGATTCCACCTTGCAGATCACCGAGGTGATCAAGACGCCTGCAGGAGGCGTGGAAGCCGTTCGCGCCGTACTGGATCTCGACAACAAGGTGAGAGGGATGAATTCCACCATCTTTTGGAATGCCTCTAAAACCTCTGGGATATTGAAATGTGCCGCCGTGTCCATGGAATACCAGCTAGGTTCATGTTGAGAGCTAGGAAGAGAACATGTATTTGCAAGATCGTTGATTTTTTTGAGTTGAATACTCAAATATATATCATTTCCAGGACTACAAGAAGACGAGGAAGACCACGTGGCTCGGAGACATGGCGTCCGCCCCGAAGAGCATTCCCGTCGTCGTCGCCGACTACGGTCACCTTATTCACAAGGTTTGACGGAGAATCAATGGGTTACGGTAGCCAGGCTACCGTATACCCGGGGGAAACTGGTCATCATTTGTATATTCAGGCCGTTCTTGCCGGAGACCAGGACTTCAAAGAATTCATCAACAACCACTCGCTAGTGAGCTTTTTCCTGTTTTCCCTGACGTTTTTGAGACCAGGTGGATTCTTGTTCCGGGCTTTTTTAAAATTTGAAATAGTAATTACGCTCTTGCAGACGTACACCAAGATGATCGGCGAGCCGGCGATGGCGACGCTGAAGAAGGGCGACATTATCCAGCTGCAGAGGAAGGTAGAGAATTTAGAGATTCCGTAGAACCCATTCTACGGTCCTCGATTACACGTATACTGTACGATATTCTACGGTCGTCTGTCATGCAGGGATTTGCGATCGTCGACCACGCCTACGCTGCCAAGTCGGATTCGTCGGGAGCGGAGACGCCCCTCCTCCTCATTACCATCCCCGATGGATCGAAGGTATCCCCTCTTCGCCCTGTTATTTTTTTATCATTTGCAATTTTTAGTAAACATAAATGTGGTTTTCAATATTATCTTTCTGTTGCTGCACCGATTCAATTGTTTCAGATGTCCACTGCTTCCCCTTCGGCAGCCGCGACCCCCGCAGGAAATGACGCCGCCGCCATCGAGGCCCAGGGCAACGTCGTCAGCAAGGGCAAGGCCAAGTCGGTGGGTGACATGTTCTTGTTATTTGACAGCATGAACAGGCAATAAATAACGTCATGACGCCCAAATGTTTTCGGCACCACCATAGTTGAATTTTTTCACTACAGTATACCTCGTTTGCGATAGCCTTTTTTACTTGAAAAAAATTCGGCCACTACAACTTTGGCACTAACCGTTTTTTTTGCAATAATACAGTTTAACTGTTATAATGCTCGAAGACTTCTTATTATCCCTGCGTTGCAGATGAAGGCTGGGGTACGATGAGCGTGCAGCCTGCCAGAGGTCGGCTCCTTCTACCTCCTGCCCCATCCAAGACATTCCCCGTTCCCCCTAAGGCTTACTTATCGCGAAGTTTCAAGCATTGTAAAGATTGAATAAAAGGTTGTTGTGCATAATTAAATACTTACGCATAGAAATGAGCTGGAACACCTACACGGCATGAATAGATCAGCTTTTGGCGGACAAAAAAATGAAATGACCAGTATTGGAGTCGATACGAAAAGGAGTTATATGCTGCCCTGTGGAGGCAGTCGGATTGCATGAGAGCCCCCTACGTGTTCTTGTTCTACTCTGTTTCCTTATGCCTACACTGGGGGTTCACTGGCGCTCCGCCGCCCCGGGGGGTCGGGTTCAGAATGACCAGTGACTTCCCGCCGCCGTAGCTCAGTGGTAGTGAGCTAGCCTAGGGCGCGAAGGGTCAGTGGTTCGATCCCCACCGTGGCCGGTTCTTTTGCTCGCCATGTCACATACTCTTGCATCTCCATCGACTTGTATCTCCCTCTAGCATCCATCAGGAATGGCCAGTGTCTCTCGCCTTGTACATTCATCCTCGCCTGCACTTCGATTTGATCTCTGTTGCAAGCAGGGATGACGAATCGTTCCCTCAAAGTTCCAGACAGGCTGCTGCTAAAGGAAACGTTTCCTTTCGAGATGAGACTTGAGGAAACGTTTCTGTCGCGCCTGCAAATTAATATTTTCCTTGTCCGTGAATATAAATGAAGTATTCCGCGGATACGCCGGCAGCGGTTTGCCGTGGAGCAAAAGTTGCACCGCGAACTCATCGACTTCGAGAACCACCTCGACGCTCCCGAGGTATCCTTTCCATTCGGTACAAATGCGCCGTGTTAGCATAAATCAATGGAAATCGATTGGACACCACCATCGAAATTTAACCGGTACAGAAAGGAGGCGCATCCATCCATCTCCTTTGATTCGACGAGTCGAAATCGAGGGAGGAGTAAATTTGCCAATTTTAGGGAGACAATTTGTTGCCCCACGTGCTCGGGGGATAAGCGCGGAACCCGGTGCGTCTCTCTAGCAGCCACACTACATTCCAGTTAAAAATATCGGCATAGACACTGTAATGGAGATCGGAGTGGGAAGGCGCGAATTAGGGGAAGGGAAGGGGAAGGAGAGGCGCGGCCTTCCTCTACATCCAATCACATTAATCGCGCTTCCCGCTCCCTCTTTTCCCCTCTCCTCCTCCTGCCCACTCTAGCCAACTCTCCCGCCCCCTCGCGTATCCCCTGCTGTAATGGAGGGATTGAGATACGACAGACGGCAAAAGAGGGCAGGGTCAGAGGCAAGGCGCACAGTAACACAGTAAATAAATGGCGATAGGGTGGAAGCAGGTCGTGAAAGACCTGAAAAGCGGGCGTACATCGTAGATTTCAGGCAATCTTCCCGGATGGAGGCAAAAGTCGAAACCTCCTCTCTCCCCTCCCTCACCTTACTCCCCTCCCCCTCCTCTTCCCCTTCCTCTCTCTACCTGCTGAATCTCAGCCCGCGATATTCTGCACTACGGCATACCACCAGATCATGAATTAAAAATAGAACTTACATTGTTTAGCGATATAAAAAAGCGTCAGCGAATAGCCGATCGCAAACTAACTTTACCGCATGCGGCCGCCAATGGGGGCTCATCGCGCGCCAAATTCTCCGGACGGCGGGTAGATCAATCACTAATGCGGTCTGATAACGACTCCCAATGCTTCGTGGGTGGTCTCAGACTGCTCTTGCTGTCGTGATGTGGTAGATCAGTCATGGGATTCTTTGAGCCTCGAGTGGTAGATGCGTGGGAGGTCGCAGTTTCTGCGGAAGGGAGAGAGAGAGAGCAGAATTCCCTCTTCCTCAAGTATCTACTTGTCAAAGCGGCGTTCATCTTCGCTCGCAAGTGAATCTTAAAATTTTCAGTTTCAATGTACGAGTCGATCCATTTACGGCATTGGTGGTAAAGTAGTCTTTATACGGACATGATCCCTATGAATTTTCGCAATCGAATTTCATATTGTTTTATAACATCGTGAACGACGTGTGCAATGGGACGGCCGTCATGTAAGAGCTTCGATAATGTTGCAAAACATACTTATTATTTCAGCTTGGGGCTTCTCTGCCCCGTGTTCTTCATCTCCAGTGTTTCGACATGGCTAGTTCAAACCACAAATTCACCCATTGTGTCCCGGCTTTTTCTATTGCTCCTGAAACCCGGACTATTTTCATTGGCGCTACTTTATCAGCGCAGTTCAGGATCAAGAAGAACCAAATGGAAATTTTGAGGTTTGAACCAGAAATGAAATTTGCCACGGGCCATATTGAAGCCAAATCAGGCCCGCGCTTCGTGCGACCCCCGTGTATCGGCAGGAATAGCCGATACCTAATGTATTGTGTAGCGTGCACGTAAAGGGGGCGGAGCCCTCTCTCTCTGCCTTTCGGCGGGGGCATCGGCCGGTCTCTTCACGCTGGGTTAGACACGGTTGCAGGGTCAACCTCTCCGCGGTCGGAGGAAAGCGGATAAAGTGTTCTAACTATTCTATAAACGCATTCTACCACTGTTCTGCCGATTTACCCCGATTGAATCGTAACGCCTCAGCGTTAGACATGCATCCAATCCGCATGTGTTTCTTATGTATACACATCCTATTCTTCACGCGGATGGGGGTATTCCCACGGTGCCCGAGCCTTTCCCGCTATCTTCATTCATCGTTCAAAAGGCAGTCACCTCAAGATTCACGCCCCAAGGCCGCGCCTCCTTTTCGTCTCAGCCCAAGCAAGAGCCTCTCTCGTCCCCGACTCCCGCTGCCTGCGCCTCGTCTCTCCCCGCCCAAGAAGCCTTCCCTCGACACCAGCAGTAGTCGAGTGCTCATTCTTCATGGAGTAAGGCGGTGTTCCCCCGACCTCTCCATTCTCATTACTATTCTCACTCGTACTCATTGTCAGATAAAGGCCATGTCTATCTCCTGTCTTATGTATGGCAATGTCTTGGGTAGTTTCACCTTCTCTCTCCTCCTAATCTCCGTTGTCAACAACTCCGGAGCCCGTCATCGTCCTCGTCTACCTTTCTCGAATCCTTCTCCCTCCTGACGCATTGGTAATAGGGTTCTCCCCAAAAGACTCTCCACCTTCTTCCTATTCGGCTTTTAGGTAGCGGCGATTCCCTGAACATAAAAGTGCAAGCGTTAAAGGAGGAGTAGCAGCAACTTTTTGGCCCCAGAAGGAGTGCACTTTCGGAATATCTCCCACAGGTGTGCCCCGAGCAAGAAGCTGAACCCTTCGTGCGAACCGATTAGCCTTCGTTCCATTCACAGAGGCCAATTCCGAATAATGCCGCATCATCTGAATAACGTTGCCGATGTTTGCAAGCTGTCACTTAAAAAACAGCTGATCATGCCCGAGGTGAGTTGTGCACATAAAACTAAAGTGGTGTGCATTTGCATTAACTTTTAGTGACCGAGAATATACATTATGAGGTGTAATTGTATCCAATTTGTAGCGAGTGTACTTCTGCATTTTCTATGATGCCTTCATAGTCGGTATCACGCGGCATGAAAGCAATCTCGCTGAAATTTTTGTTTTGGACAGGGTAAGCCCTTTTCATACCTGTAAAGGCATTAGCTTAATTTTCGACAACGTCGAGAAAACTGTCAATACTGCAAATTCGGCGTCGGGGATCCTATCTCGTTCGATTACCCAACAGGTATGCAATCTACAACTATTGTCTGGTATAAAAGTGATGCGGAGGCGAAGCGCGAACTACCTCTGCGGTAAGCTGCGTAGGAGCGATCTACTGCTCTGGATTACTTTCACTACGCTGCTTACCGCAGAGGTAGTTCGCGCTTCGCCTCCGCATCACTATAATACCGGACAATATATAAAATGCGTGTTTGCCTGTGGCTGAGTAAAAATGTGTGCATGGGTCACGTTTGTACTCTAGAGCATATCTCGGTAAGTGCTCCAGACTTTGGACCTTGACCAAAGACTTTGGGTCCCGACGCAACTTGTACAGTAACCCGCGACCGGGGAATTGAATACCTAATCCACGCATGCTAATCGACGGAATCGGTCCAAATTAACCCACCGAAAGTGGGGTCCCCTTGGTTATTTAATAGGAATTTGTTGTGCGAATGATTTTTTTTATTTCAAATGGAACTAATGGGCAGACTATCGACATATTATTTCGTGCATTCCTGCAGCACTATTGGATTCTGTGATTACGATCGTGATGGGGAAGATTTTCATTTCTACATTCATCCTTTCTTAGTAGACAAAGGTATGAAAATATATTTATGTGTAATTGCTCTCGCATTCAGCTGGAATTGTGAAAAAAACTCAAGCCGGTTTATCTATTGTCAACAATCCACAAACCAGATATCGTAAGTTTGAATACCAAGACATATAAATTGAAATTAATGGGGAAGCATTACAGATTAAACTATACACTTCTGTGGACGAACAGAAAAATAGTGTAATGGTGTTGTCCTTGTGCAACATTGTAGAAACTGAAACTGACATGATTTACGACATTTCCGGTGATGAAGGCATTCATTTATCATATTTTAATTATTTACAGGAACAATGACATTTCCTTTGAACAGTGAGCCGACATTTACCATCTTCACTGCACACTCACTATCTGTTGTCAGGCGAACAGTATGGGCCCAACATACTTATGTAAATTTTCATTAATATTTGTTTACATTGACATTTCAACCTAATTTCATTCAAAATCAACTAGTAAATTGAATTTAAAATATTGGATTTGATCAAACAATTATTGATATAAGAGGGTGCCGAATAAAAAACCCCAAAAGTCGATTTCTCGGAAATTTGCGTCGTGTCACGATGCGATTCTTCCGACCGGGACGATTTTTTTCGCGAATGCGTAGGAATATTCTAGATTCAAGTGCACTCTTGGGTAGCTATTGCAGGTTTATAAACATACAACTTATCAATATCATAGAATTTCAAAAACGGAAGAAGTTACAGCGAATTAAAAATTTTTGCGGTCGTGTCACGACCCGAATTTGTATCGTGACACGACCCAAAATTTCCGAGAAATCGACTTTTGATTTTTTTTATTCGGCACCCTCTTATATTAATGTATTCAGAACGGTTTTATGCAGTATGAGTTGTCGACAGGGGCATTACTCCGCTCGCTGGCCCATGATATCGTTCTCAACAATCCATTGGTCTACAGGAATAGATTTATGGTTCTCCAGGAGAGGAGTAGGAATGCGCTCATCGTCAGCATCTTCGACACCGTCAATAAAAAGTCCGTCGAACATAATGAGCATGAGTTTAATGGAAGTGCTACTACAGGGAGATAAATCACAAATTCGATGATCTTCGGGATACATGCAGCCTTCATGATGTCACCTACGACGGAGTCGCTCTCTTCACGGGTTGGCCGAGATCCAACGAAGTACGTTTAAAGAAGGGCTGGGAAGAACTTCTTGGCAAATTGCCAGTCTTCTTGATATTTGTCCAGATGTCGGAGTAGTGGTGCACAAGCTGTTCCTTTTACGTTCCGTTTGCATCTGTTCTTCCCAGTTCTTCTTTAACGGTATAAACCGATATGGTTTTACCCGGAATGTTGCAGATTACGATGTTCCGAATAGACGTTCCTTCGCTGTCGGATATTGCAAAGGAATGCATCCACGCCCAGAATCTGGCTGTGGCGACTACCCGCTAATGTGGAGACTAACCGATAAAGGCTCCTGCTTCTTTTACTCTGTACAATGTCTAACACAGAACACAATAGCAATACCAAGTTAGTTTATCGTGTTATCAGATGGAATGTTACAGTGTACGGGCCGGAAGAAGTGTAGACCAGGTCAAAGAGGGTCTTGGTGTAAAGGGCCTGTGCCTTGGTGTGGTACTCGACGATGTGGGTCGCCGAGGAGTGCGAAGGGCATAGCTAAGGTCGGAGCGAGTGCACGGCGCTGATGTCCGAGGGTGGAACTAAAAAGGGAACGGATTAGTATTGTCGGGCACCCGAAGGTTTCTAATTCCCACGCCAGGACAATGCCAATGACGGACTGCGCGCGCTTTTGATCTGTCTCCTCGGGCCCTTTCATGGTCGATGAAA
Organism: Levipalatum texanum; assembly: GCA_014805385.1. Taxonomy (NCBI): domain Eukaryota; kingdom Metazoa; phylum Nematoda; class Chromadorea; order Rhabditida; family Diplogasteridae; genus Levipalatum; species Levipalatum texanum. The sequence goes on from JACMIG010001451.1 coordinate 18,073, forward strand.
TCACACTGGTCATGCAACGGGGTTCGACGAGGTACAGACAGATGGACAGACAGACCTTACGTTTTGTGAGACTATAGGTTAAAATGTCGGCAAGTGCAGCCAATTATTGTCTTTCCAGGAATTCGCACCTGCTTCGGCGGCCTCTCGCAGGAAGATCCGAACTGCGTGGGCGATGCCGAACACGCCTTTACGTTCAAGGTTTGTAGGGTCTCGTAGTCGGTAATCGAACGGAGCTCGAATAAATTTATCCAGCAGTTACTTACAAAAGTAATGTTCAGGCCATCAATACGGCCTTCCGGCACCTCATGAAAATGCGTGACTCTCTGCTCATTTGCTTGGATGCGGGTGAGGAGACGTTGAGTCCAGCAACTAATTTTCTGCAGTTGAAATCGATATATATTATTGATGTAATTATCGATGTTTAAATTTCATCAAGTTCTACCAGCGCACAGACGGACCGTGAATCGACGTGGGAGCCATCGCAGAGGCCCTCAAATTTAGCAGTGGATGCAGGTCATAAAAAGCAAGATCGATCCGGAAAAATACTGAAAATCCCATTTTGTCGGGAATATGTACAGTAAATATTTGGAGGTCGCATAAATATTTTTATCAACTTATCGCATTACAGGACCGTCGTGATCGGGTAGCCGCAGTCTGCGTCCTTCCAAGAAACCCTCGATAACATGGGACTACAGAAGGAGTAAGTCGGTAATTTGATTTCATTTAAAAACAATATCGATTGATTTGTTCTATCTGCGCATCGATCTATTATATTTGTTTGCAGGTGGTCATTGTCGGTGACGACATAGTGTCCGACGTCGGTGGAGCCCTCGCCTTCTGAATACGCGCCGTCCAAGACCGCACCGGAATGTGGAGGTCGGTTTTTTAAAAGAAAATCCCGTCGGGACCTAAATAAGTATGAAAATATTTCAATTGCAGATCCGAATGGGAGACCCACCTTACGGTACGACCGACGTACATTACTGATGATCTGCGGTCGGCCGTCGCAGCCTGTCTCGACCCTCGTTAGTGGAGACTTCGAAACGAGTATCGAATCGAGTATCAGACAGTGGGACTACGGTACTCGACTACTTTCCAACTACGAGATCCGCCATAATTCGAGTAATTGCCAATGTTACGGTAGCTTTCCACTCGATGGTCCATGTCTATTACTGTACGAAAAACGGGTAGAAAATACCTACCGGGTAAAAGTCTGGTCTGATTGTGAGTCTGACCTACCCAGTCGGGTAGGGTATTTAAATCTAGTCTGGAATGGGTACCCAATGGGGAATGGGTACCCAACCCATTAGAGACCTTGAATCGCCTATCGAATCGCCTACCAGACAGACGGAAAGCATACTGGAAAGCATATCGCTCCAATATGCTTTTCAATTTTCATAAATTTGCCGATATGCTTTGGCAGACTCCGTCTGGAGGACGATAGGCGATCGTTTCGCTCACACAATCGTTGTCAGAACTACCTATCGAGACTCCGTCTCTTTGCCATCACTCTTTTCTGTCTCGTTCGAAACGAGCGGATGGCCGAGTGGATAAAGAGTCCTCCACATGCTTTTGATGTTGGGAGTTCAAATCCATTACGGTACATACTTTTGCTTTTCTCAGGTATCGATTGTCTTCATTCAATGTGTCTGCATTAGGGTTGTTGAAACGGATATTTCAGGCACAGCGTGTCAAAAGGAAAATGTCTGATGAATATTGCATAATCTTGCATATTCCGTCTGATTTCTCCGAAACAGACTTCGGTCTGGAAGGACGAAATCGCCGTTTTTTTTACCATTTAAGCATTGTAGCTTAAGATGCGGACAAAAATCGAAAAAAGCTCTTCATAGAATTGTGGAGAAGACCTTGACGAATCTGGTGATGTGCAGTTATCGTCGAAATAAGTCTTCTCCTGGGAGGAGATACACTTGGCAGCTCGACGGAGACTCGCCGCGCAACAGTTTATCGCCCATAACTGGCTCCAAACTCAATATTTTTCAATATTGTTAAGCCTATCATGTCCGCCTTGACGAGACGGTCATTCCTATGCCTGATTCAACCTTCACTCGTGTCTTCATCACGACTTACGCAGCAAAATTCCGACCATGCGATTTTTCCATTAGACATTCTACAGTGCTGGTTATTCTCCGTGAACAACGGAGACTGACGGAGACAGACGGAGACTGACGATTGTCTCCATGGCGAATATCTCTCTGAATTTAGAAGCTATTGACTTGGGGTTTTCGCATAGTGGTAGCCCTCGTTCAGCTGCAT
>JACMIG010001452.1:0-20345 GCA_014805385.1 Levipalatum texanum
TTTCTCTAACCGCCAGACAACGAGAGAACAGTGGAGAGAGATCGCAGGGCGATGAACGCACTGTCCATAACGTTTCATCCGCCTACAATAATATATGTTTTTGACCCCGTATAACTATTGTAAGCACCATAATTTCTAATGATGAACGATGTTCGGCCAGTCTCATCATCGCCTCTACATACTTCCTTATAGCAAATCTTTGAAAGCCCAGCGATGGCAACGACACGATCACCGAGACAAATGGCCAACCTGGAAAGCGGACGCTCACAATCTAAGTAAGTTCTCTAGCCGAGAGGCAGCTTAGTGATAGCCACTGGCGCCAGGGGTTTTATTACTCAGACAAGGTCGCTCGCTCGCTCTCTGCAGCGGAAGATGGAACCGCCATGCAACTTGGAGCAGTTATTGTGTCCGGAAGCTGTTCCGTCATGGTCGTTTCCGTGTTTAGCGAACGGCCTGCTCTGTATTATCGGCACCTTTAAAGGTTGGCATATTGAACGAGAAACTGGACAGTATCCCGAACAGTCCCAACGACATTATGATCCTTGAAAACAGGGACGAAATCTGCGACGCCTTGTGCCCGATAATGGACTCCTTCGCTGTTATCGTATCAAAACCCCATGCCTGATCCGAGGTCAGAGGCATATCGTATTTTAAGCACACCAAATGGAAGGAGATACAAAAATCATTGGAATCAGAGTTATGTTTTATTATTGCCTGCATTTGCAGCGAATTGAAAACGGAAACAATGCTGAAGAAGACAATGCTGGTATTTGCTTTAAAGCACAATTTAAGACACGTATTTTTTCTGCCTTTTCGACCTTCCTCTATTCTGGAGAAAATATCAGTCGCTCAACGTTCTCACAATCAGTCAGTAGCATCCAGAACATCGGACTAAAAAGGAACGATAACAAACTTCTGAGTTAGTGATATGCTTCATGAATAGTTAAAATGACTGCGAAATGAAGATAGAACCAATTCACCGTTGGCCGGAATTGAGACATCCTGCCGAATAAACGAACATCACCTACTGATTTGCTTTTTTCGACCGACTTTGGGCAAGTTTGCGGATAGCGATGAAAATAATTTGCACTTTTGAATGTAAGTCATTAAAAGTTTATTCTTCCCCTTTCCCCACAAAAGATAGCTCAAGAATAGAACCCTCCCTTCTGGTTGCAACAGCTTGACCCAGCTTTCCATCTCGCTGCAGGAGGATTATTACCGTCCCTTTCGAATAGAGAGGGAGGGCGCATTTTGGATCACCAGGTATTAAGGAGAGGGCCGATCCCAGAGGTGTTTTCGCTCTCCGTGCTTGGAGCGGGAAATGAATGAACCTTGATAACCCTGGACAATGACAATAGTCTTCCCTGCTGGGAGAGAACGATTCGCTCTTTGGTACTTAATGCGGAAGGACCTCTTTGCACCAGCAATACTGTACCTTTGTGAAATTTGCTGGATTCCGGAAGGGATAGCACTCTACCCTTGTCTCCTGCCCAGAGGCATCCGTAGCAGGGGTGTTCATTTTTTGTTTTTTGATTTTTTGATTTTTTGGTTTTTTTGGTTTTTTACCAAAAAATTTTTTGAAAAAAAATTTTTTGGAAAAAAAATTCAAAAATTTTTTGTCAAAAAATTTTTTGGTAAAAAATTATCAAAAAATCATCAAAGTTTGCATTACTGAAATTTGTTTCCTTCATATTTTTCTTATTCTGGCGCCTTTTCTTAGGTATTTTCATGGAATTTTGTTGTTATGTTGCTATAATTATTCAAAATTCGATTGATAACACGTTTCGAAGGAAAATTTTGAGACTATCTCGACGAAAAAAGCAACTAGCATCGAAAAATAAGGAATTTTCATTTTTTGAAATTTTTTGATTTTTTTTTGGTTTTTTTGGTAGTTTGAAACCAAAAAAATTTTTTGATTTTTTTTGGAGTTTGAAAACCAAAAAAAAAGTTTTTTGATTTTTTTTTGGAAAATATTTTTTGAACACCCCTGATCCGTAGCATCAGGCTTAAAGGTAAACCATTCGTCTGAATTAGTGTTATGTTTCACATGGCATTAATTCGCATCGCATTGAAGATCGAATCAATGTCTGGCTCGATCGTTCCGAATCCAATAAATATAAATAATATTCTTAAGTGTCCGCTTGCACAAAATCCCGGTGCAGCTGGGATAATTTCCATTATCGGCGGTCACTCACAAAAATATTATTTCGCCATCGTCGATTATATTATGCCCAAGGACATTCAGGAGATCAGGCTGTCTGAAGGAAGTTCAAAGAGAATAATTCGTTCTGTTCTCAGTTAGGTATGTTTTAATGATGCATGAAATTACAGCGTATTGACGATGGAGACAATATTTCGTTGTCTGATCCGTTCAAAAACAACTTCAAATAAGATTCGAGCACGGGGATCGTAGATCGTTATCGAAACAATACCTCAATGCTTTATTCTTGTTCCAGGTTCAATATGAGGCGGATAAGCGCAGAATTAACTGCTTCTCCACCACACTATTCTGCTTCTTCATCCGTTCTCACTGAATGGGACATGTCGTGTTATGTTTCATGAATAAATAAAATGACTGCGAATTGAAGATGGAACCAATAATTGTTTCTCCGTCACTCGTAAAAAAATAACTTTTAAAATAGCCCAATTAGTATAAATGACTCGTTATCAACTTTTAAGTAAGGTTAAAACCATCAGAGGTGATCCGCGGCTTCCTGCGCCCTCAACAGTTCTCCATTGCTAAATTAGCCTTTTCCTCATTTGCCACATTGGGTTCTCTTTGAGACTCGTCCCGAATACATTATAAGCATTTTTCGAAAGTCTCACCGAGAGTGTTCGCAGTAAAAGCTCAAGAATCATCATCATTTAGCTATATTTTACTGTAAGGACAAGTATAAACGTTCATTCTTCTTTCCCCATAAGATTTTTCTAGAGTAGAGCCCACCCTCTGGGTTGCAACAGCTTGACCCAGCTTTCGATCTCTGTGCAAGAGGATTATTACCGTCCCTTTCGAAAGAGAGGGAGCATTTTGGATCACCCTCCAGGTATTAGGGAGAGGGGCCGAGCCGAGAGAGGTGTTTTCGCTCTCCGTGCCTGGTGCGAGACCTACTTTCCTTTTCGACACTTTCACCAGGCTCCTTTAGCATCCTGCGTCTCTCGCTTTCGAGTACTCTCTCGCCCTCTCACTCTTTCTTTAACAACCTCTGTCTCTTACTATCTCACACTCTCTCGTCCCGAGAGCACCCGGGCCCCATACAGACTGACCTCAATTCGAATGGGGGGCCGAATTGGAAAGCTCTCTCTCCCTTTCAGCTGTCTGCGTCTCGTTGAAATGTGTTGTCTCTCGCTCGATTGCGCGATGGATTACGTGGCCTCCTTTCGCTCGCTGCAAGATTATATAGAGATGTTTTTGGGGGGAGGAGAAAGCTGATCCCCTGTAATCTGGAAGCAGAAGACTTTGATAACTGCAGAAGGCACTGATATTTACTAAGGAATCGTTATTGCGGATATACTCGAACGGTTCCTGTTCGCTTTCCCAACGGACTGAAGAAAGTCTAAAGATATCGGTAGTAGGATATCGAATATTTTGTATTTGAGTTTGTTAGTCAGCTCTTTTCGTTATTGACAAAGCATTACTACATCACCAAATATGAGTGCGTTGAAACCCACCTGAGCCACCCTCCACGTAAGATGTTCGTCCACTATAATATTTGTTTCTGGATATAATGTGAGCTCTAGTATTTATACCGTATTTATACTATTTATACGTTTATAAACCAAATCATTACGATAATACATCACTGATTGTACCTGCTTTGAAACAGACCTGAGTCTCCGATATATTACACGTCAGACGAGGGAATTTTTTTCAAATGTAGGAAAGGATGGTCATCACATACATATGACACACAAATATTTCGCATATAACCCCCGTTGAGATAAAAAATAAAAAATATTGTCGTTTTTCGACGAAATTTGGCTCTTTTAGACAGACTGTCCAAACCTACATTTGCGCATAAAATTGTTTATAAACTTGTTTTCACATTTCTAGCAGTTCGAGGTGTTGCGGAAGCATAACGCGCAGCTTGTTATACCGTCAAACAAACGAAAATGTTTTTCTACACTATTTAGCGAGCATTTTAAATTTTACATGTTTGGACACAGTGGCGACTATTTTTTATTTTTACCTCAATGGGGGTTATATGGTAAGCAATATGCCGTATCTTCATTGCCAATGCATTACAGCATCACCAAAATATGCCCGCGTTGAAACCGATCTGAGCCTACGACCTATTGCATTTCACACGGAGCATTTTTTAATTCCAGGGGAAAAGCCGGCCATCACGTAAGAAGCCCATGCAAATCCTGAGGTCAGAGCATAGTGGAAAGTTGCACAATCGAGAGCTATTAGCCTGATTTCACTTGGGCTCTGCCCATCCTCTTCCTCTTCCTTCTGTTCCTCGATCTCTCCTCATTTGCTCTCTTCTGGTGCTGTTATTACTATATTCTCAGAAGCTCTTGGCAAAAATCTTTTTATTTCAGGGGGAAAAGCTGGTTATCATGTAAGATGTCCTAAAAGTTGCACAATCGAGAGCGAGAAGTGGATCAGCCTAATTTCACCCACTCTCTCCTCCCTCTCTCTCTCCTCCCCTCTTCCTCTTCCCCCATTCGCTCTCATTCTGTTGCTCCCGCGCAATGAGAGCGAATCGCAAGTGAAAATAGACGGAGGAGGGGGGATATAGGTGAGTGACCGCTTTCGCTCATCCCGAAGAGAAGCGCCGTCTTTTTCTCTCTGCGTCTCCTCGTTATCCATGCTGAGGGAGCAGGTTAGGAGAGACGCAGACGATCAGAGACAATAAACTGACCTCCTATGACGCCTCCTCCTGGCCTCCTTTCGCTCACAAGCTTACTGGGGCTCGGGGGGTGGACCATTCACTTTCGTCCTTCATAACAAACGCCGGATGCTTTCACCTCGCGCATTGTCCACGTTTTCGCTATCGAAATCAGCGCCTGATCTATATTTCGTCATCTTCGAGAAGCGCTCAAGCTTGTTCTTAGCGGCTATCCGAGATCCGCGCATAGCATGATTCATCCTCGTGTTTTTTTCCGCATTACGTTAATTCTACCCGATTCGCCTCTAATGCTTCTGAATTATGTTTTATTAGAATTCATTCCTTGGTTGAATCTCGTCGTCTTACAGTTGAGAGATGTTCGCGCCTCGCTCCAAGTCTTAGAATCCAGAAATCAGTAAACATGTGTAGTATTATTACAGTACTCCGTCTGGAATCAGAAATGCTGTCGTCGCTCCAGAACGGGAGCTCGACGTTACACGGGGTCAGTTTTCTTTTTTATCAATGTCCCATAACATGCAATTAGTAATCGTCGTCCGGTTCAGATCATATAAATATAGAAATCCATCCATTTAGCAAGCACTGGACTCCCTGGCGCTGCTCGGCTCATCGTTCTTCCACGGCCACGGCCAAGCACTCTACGACCTCCTTCAACAGGTAGGGGTGATCGAGAATTTTCGGAGTCCACAGGGCTCTCAAATTGCGACCGCAAACAATGGTCCAAATGCAATCGAAATAGGATGAAGACGTGACGGTCTTGGTCCCAGAAAGATCGCATTGGTGCTCCTACCTATCCTTTAAAACCCTAATTCCAGGACCCGTCCATGACTTCTGTAGTGCGCTCTTTGCCCGTGCCGTCGGATTTGCTCGAGCTCACGCCATTGGATAGGAGACGCTCCGATGCTTCCACCAATTCCGGTGATTATTCGTGATTCTTCCGTAATATAGGCCTGATTGCTGAATTATCCTTTGACTTTTTATTGATTAATACAGATGTCCCCTCCTCGACCACTCTTCTGAACCTCGACAGCCTCGGACCATCGGTTGGCACGGTTCTCAGGTCGAATCTCAACGGAGTCACGTCTCGCGCGAATGCTGGAAGCTTGTTGGTGGGTAAAGGCAGCATCTCTGAAATTTCAATTCAACATGCTCCAAATTGTAATACCGCAGTCTTGAAACATACAATCATTGTCCCGTCTGTAAAATCCTTTATTTCCGCTAAAATTTATAGGCGATACTCACGATTTGAGTGTGCTAGAATTTAGGATCGGAACAATGAAGAAACGGATTATAAAATCTTGCATTATCCTTTGAATTATTGTTCTTTCTCGCTTTTAAAATGTGGCATACATGATTGGTGGGAATGGATCAATAAGGAAATACATAAGAAAATTTCCAGCAATCCTCCAGCCCTGCGGGTTCGCCGTTCAAGCGCCCTTCGCCTTCGAGCGACGACTCGAAGATGGAGGTCTCCTTCTCGTCAACCTCCTCCTCCGAGAGGTCCTCTGTCTCCCCTTCCATCGTCCAGAGTGTGATTGTCAAGGACGGCGGGAGGAAGAAGAAGATGAGGGTGGGTTCTTTTGTTGATTCATATCTTTAAAAAAATGAAAAAAAACATTTTCAATTTGCGCTGAAATAATTCCATTGGACATTGTTCGTTTATTTCATAATATATCCAGCGACTTCAGGACGTCGTCAAGGACGAGGCTTACTGGCAGAGGAGGAAGAAAAACAATGATGCCGCCAAGAGGAGCAGGGATATTCGCAGGATTAGGGTTCGTCAGAAAAATATTGTAATAATCATATTTTTGTAAAGAACCTAGATACAAGAAATTGATGAAGCAGTGATAACTGCAACTAATGGATAAAGGACGAAACACATTTTGTAGGAGGACGAAGTCTCGAAACGCGCCACTTCGCTCGAACGCGAGAACAATTTGTTGAAAATTGAGGTGAGTTTCCTGTGATTCGATATTACAAGCATCTCGACTTGTTTAATCAATTCCGAAAAGACCTCCGGTGGAAAAAATATCAAAATATGTAGAAATCGCCATACTATGACACATTTTTGAGACTTTCGGAAGAATTCTCTCTTCGATCGATTACTTTATGGCAGTTTATGATGGTGCCTCCTTGAGGTGGAGCAACTGCGCTCCGAAACGGATTCCCTTCGTTCTCTCGTCTCGGCGTCGCTCCATCAGCCTTCCTCTTTTGCAAACCTCGGATCACTCGGAGGTGCTTTTTCTTCTTGGAACTTTGATCACAAGCTCCACCAGGCTACGGCATCCCTCCATCTTTATTAGCCGAGATGGGACTTCTGGGGGACGGAGGAGGAGGTCAAACCACACTCGCGGCTTCATACACGGTAATTTCAACAGCAATGCCCTGGGATCATAATCGCATAAAATAAACCGTATCGCATCACCGTACTGTCAGGACTAAAACGCGGATTATCGCACTCAAGAATGAGTTTTTAATGTTTTCTAATGACCGTCTCAGAGTAAAATAATCAAAACGTGCTGAATGTGTACGTGGTCTAAAACATAGCACAATGGTATAAGCCGCGAATTATTTTTTTTCAGACCTCCTCGATTCTTCCCTCCGACTCGTCGTCTTCTGGGTCTCCGTGCGTATCTTCGACGACTTCTCCAACACCTGCCAAGGAAGGCCGTGGAGGGGACTTCATCCTCCACCGTCCCATTCCCATCCACCCCCACTCGGTATGCACCTTAATTGCTAACGAAGCGTCCATTTTCAATGAGAAAATATCCGAAAATGGCTTTAGAAAATTACTGGACCCGCAAATTAGAGTTGAGTATAACGCGTTTATGTTTCATCGCAAATATTGAGCAATCCTCAAAAAGTTCTTTTTAATCGAATGGCGAAATTTGTTCCCAATAAAACTTATTCATCCATCCTTCAGGTCATCGCTCGCACGTCCGTCCTCATCTCGCCTCCGCGAATTTGAACTGCGAAATTTCACCGACACCTCGAATGTTCTCCGTGAAGATATTGTAGATAGTCCGAAGTAACGCCGATGTGATAGAATATTCCGGTGTATTTTTTTACAAATTATTCGACCAAATCCCGAGTCTTTCAATACTAGAAGCTGTCATTTCGCTGTCTTTCCGAGATATCCCATATTGTCGCATTCATACTCAAAGTATGCAATATTTCCCAAATGTGCCGGTGCATTTATTCTTGAACTACAAGCATGATATTGTCTTGGATATTATCGGCGATCCAAACGCGTCTAATATTCCGTTCCGCAAGCGACTGTTCTCTCTCCATTGAAAATGAGTTTCTCTTGTCGTCTGGCAGGTTAGAGACAGAGGAGGGGGTTTGATCCAAGGTGCGAAATGAAGACGAGTTCGGAATGCCGACAATATCCAAGAGGCTAATAGTAAGATCCGACAAAGTGACAAATGCTGCAATATTTCTCTTCTGCTTTAATTCCTATGCAATAAAGGTCAGTCTTATAAATGTTGCATTTCATGACAACTGAAACTGAAATAACATTACTCAAACACTATTCATAATCTTCTCGTATTGTGATAATCTTATGCTCTGTGACATACATCAAGGCCGCTTTTATCTTCACCGGATCTGATTTTCCAGTTGTGTTTCACGTGTCCTTTTATGTAGAAATGATTTGTATGTCGATAATTCTACGTTCACATTTGTGATAAAACATTAATCTCATCCAGAATCAAAACCTCTCGAACGATCGGTCTCGATATTGGTGGAAAGCCCAGATTGTGAGAAATTCGATAATGTGTGTTTCAGGTGTGCTTTTATGTAGCAAATAGCTGAATTTCTATAATCGTTGGTGGTAAAACATTCCCATCCAGAATCGAAACCTCTCTAACAATCGGTTTCGATATTGGAGGAAATCCATGAGGAATTCGTTAATATCCCGAATGCTAATACTCCTCCAGGAGGAAACTCCACACTTCCCTCCGATTTTTCATCCTCTGGGTTGTCCTGTCATCAATGACTTCTACAACAGCCGCGAAGGAGGGTCTAGGATGAGACTTCATCCTCCACCGTTCCATCCCCACACAGCGAAATTGTTTCCTTGCCAAACAAACTACACGTCGCTAATACGTGAGATCACAATTTGTATAAGAACGAAATTTTGACGTCACCAATACTTGTCCCATTAAAAGATGTATATAATTTATCTCGGATTGCCGGACGACACTGTTCTAAAACAAGATCTAGAAATTTGTACGGCTTTATCATGTGGATATCGCTTCCGAATATCTCCGATGTCGAATGAAGCGTGCATGAAACTTACAAATATTGAGCCCTTTGCACAACACGCATCGATCGTTGATTCTCATTTGAAGTGTGGACGATGGAAAATTTCGGAAATATAAATACACATTTAGTTTCACGCCAATGAATTCTGCCTGTATCTGCTCTGATTTGTGAAAAAATTTCCTCCAATAAAAGTTGTGTTTCACTTGTCCTTCAATTTACCAAAGATACACTCATCGATAATTCTACGTCCTCATTCGTTATAAACAAATATAAATTTTAAAGACAAAATATTCAAGCATTCCGGATGCGTCTTCAAAAGTTGCTAAATGGAATCTGACGGGCGGTGACTATCAAAAGTAGACGCGCATTTTGGCCCGTACTTTCCAGACTGTCTCTTCTGGGCCTAAATGCGCGTCTACTATTGATAGCCACCGCTCGTCAGATTCCATCTAGCAACTTATGAAGACATAGATCGACAGAGTTTTTCTAGCTGATTCTCATGCACGTAGTCTCGATACGAGGTTCCAATGGGTGTCCGGGCATTTTCCTTGTTAGAATAGCGAGATACATTCCTGATTGTGAGGGAGGATCTGTTGTCGGTTTTGCGGGCAGGCAAAACCTGCATCTCCAAAAAGGAGCCCAGGGCCAGAGGGTGCCTTGTGGCAGGCATGGCTCTGCCTTGGGACCTGCCCGCCCCCGCAGGGCAACGACGTAGAGCTTGCACTAACCATTACCGAGGGCACCATGTGGCACCCTCGGGGGAGGAGGTGGCCACTACACCGGGATCCGAGGATTCGACTGCTCGTCGATGTGCCCGATTCCGTGTGACACAAAAGCGCCGGGTTGGCACAGTAAGGCGGGAGTGGCGAGTACGTCGTATCCTGGGTCGTCTTCAATTGTGCAATTCCGCACAACTTCCGGATCTAAAAATGACGAACTGCGCACGTCCTAGATAGAATTGGGGAATGAGACCTCCATCTTGCACAGCGTGTCAAGGGGTGGCTTTGGCGGGGTGCCAAAAAGAAGCACGCGTATTGCTCAGTTTTCGCTGCTGGATATTCGCTGGTACTTTGCCGATCGAAGGTTCATACTGGAACCTTCGATTGGCAAAGTGCCAACGGGCGAAAAAAATTAATCGATTAGATCTCACAGGTCCAATGGGCAAAATGCCAAACTGTTTTTGAATTCTCAATTCCCGCAGCCCCTATCCGAGCACTCCGGCCATCAGCCCACTATTGCCAAGCGACTGATAGGCCCGGCTAACACGCTGTGATCTTGGAGTCGTCCACCGAGGACAACGGGCGATACGCCGAAGGTCGAATAAGTGAAGGAGATCTTGGAATGGCGATTGAACGGCTTTTTTGGGGGTTATTATGGAATTCACCCGGGATTTTCACCAATAACGAGAGACATTGACTTATTGAATACAGCTTTTGGAAGTTTCAATCATAATATTTTTCAAAAAATTTACGTAGGAATTGTCGCAATTCAAAACTTTCCCGAATAAATGGACACATGAAACATAACTGATTTTAACTAATGGGTAAAAGGTGAGACCATTCATCTCCCTTGAGCACTGTCAACGAACCAAACTCGTCTTTGTTTCGCACCTAGGCGCGAAACTCTTTTCACAACTGACAGACTTGCCCGACGCAGTGTCGCAAAAACGCGCCGGGCTGGCAGAGAAACGCGAGAGTCGGCGATTACGTCGGAACTTGGGTCGGGTGCAATTATGCCACTTCGATCAACCGAAAACATAATTGGAAAAAAAATCCAATTATGTTTTTCTCGATTAAACAATTGTGTTTCACGTGTGTTTCTATTTGAAATTGTGTGACATATCGATAATTCAACGATGGAGCCTATTACAAAATAGCGTAATATGTCCTTCCAGAAGAAGTAGCATGCTGGTCAATTACACTCGATCCAGATGGAATTCCCAGGAGGATATCGAATAAGAGAATGAGACCTCCACCGATTTTAAACGAGGGACGACACGCCGACGGTCGAATAAGTGAAGGAGATATTGCAATCATAAAAAAGCAATAGAAATCGAAATGCAACGAGCGCTTGAACGGCTTTTTGGGGTTATTATGGAAAGCATCCGGGATGTCCTCCAGTATGACTAAATCGCGCAGGTAATACACCAGGATAAACGCCTTACACCGCCGGAAGGGGAATGACAGTGAGAAACTTGGCTGACCAGAATCCACCCATACGAATCCTGTGTCCTAGGCCATGAGCCTGATGGGGCCACACCTTTATCTATTTACCAATATTGAGAACCATTGACTTATGGATTGAAGCTTCTCGAATGTTCGATTGTAATGTTATTTGTCACTAACGTGTACGTAGGAATTGTCGAAAATTGAATCTTTGCTACATTAATGAATACGTGAAACACAACTGGTTTTGCTCAAAAAATCAACTAATGGTGAAAAATGAGACTATTCATCTCATTTTAGTCTAATTTTAACTATTCCTGTATTGCCATAAGCCAGAGAGGTGTTTAAGTACTTACTGCAGTTAGTTCATGGTGATTGCTATATCTACGCGACCGAAAAGTAATGAGCTGCCTTTTGGTAAAACCGTTGAATATGATCCCAAGACGAATCCCAGAAAACGTCAACTTTCAAGAGCTCGTGGTTCTCGAGATATTCGAAGCGGGATTTTTTTAGCGGATGCAATATATACACCTCTTTATTTCTTAGCAATATTCTGTTTACGAGGAGAGAAATGTTTTCGTGTCATCATTTCCCGCCTGATCTGCCCCACGACAAGCGCGAGAGAGTGAGAGGGGGTGAGAAGCAGACATGTGTGGACGCGTCTAGAGTGAGTGGTAGCCCCGTCAATCGAGTGACCTCTTTTTCACCCCTCCATCGCTCCCTCTATCGCTCGCGCTTTGTCATTTTGTCCGATAGCAAAGTGATGCGTAGGCGACGTGAGAACTACTCAACGTTAAGCTGCGTAATTAATGTAACCAAGCCCAGACGATAATTCATTGTGCTGTTTCCCGCGGAATTGTTCGCGCATCGCCTCTGCATTTCTTTAATACCGGACAATAGCGCATGAATGGCAGAAAATTTTCTGTGCTCACTAGGATGTCCAAGCCCACTTCTCTCTCTCTCTCTCTCTTCTCTGAACCTTTCATTCCTTATTTGACAAAGCCAACATATTTTTTTCGGAAGGGGCGCTTTCCAAGCTCTAATTGACGTGATCAGGTTTTGTGGCACTCTGTTCTATTGTCAGCTAAATAGTGTTGCGGAGGCGACCCGCGAAATACTCAGCGGCGTAATGAAGCGCAGTAGATCATTCATTATGCTGTTTAGCACTGAGTAGTTCGCGCGTCGCCTCCTCATTACTTTAAATCTGGACAATATGCTTGCCGAGTGCTTGCGAGCACCATGCAATCACTGCTATGTATCTCATTGCCGTGTTTCAGAATGGCGGCGTTCAAAGGGTAGATGCTGGAACTCAAACTCTCCGGGGCGGGATCGCAGGATCGCCGAAATGTGCGTCTTTTTGTGCTTTTTAAAGAAGGACTGAGGAGATCTTCTTGGAAAAATATCGAAATGTGGCATTTCCACACGTCGACGTTTGGAGAAATGCACTCCCACTAAGACTGTCAATTTGTCAAGAAGTTTTACCCAGTCCTTGTTTAAACATGATCGCTGAATTCAGGTATTCGAATGGCTTCAGGAAACGTACCCTATCACCGTTCACATACCGGATACCCCAACTGATGTGGTTTGCTAGCACATCAGTTTCCCCCTCCTCTATATTAACCATTTCAGTTTCCGCGCAATCAAGGTCAAGGCATATCAGATAGTCAGGCCGAGAGCTCTGTCCATGAAGAAGCGAAGAGACCGCGAATGGACCACGAAGCCATCCTGCCGAAACACCTAATCAGCCCGCTGTGGAAGGTGATCAAGCCGATCGTTGCCAGAGATGATTGGGATGTTCTGGAGATGGAACTGCTTCGATATCTTCTCGCTGCCAAGTTAGTCTTCTTCTACAATCGGCTCTTCGTTCAAACGGAATGTAGTAAAGCATTTACTACTACCTGATAGTGAAACATGGAGCGCTGGAATGTGCTGATCTGCAATCAAGATGGATAAAAAGTGTTTTGGAGATTTGTGTGACGGTCGTGTTTGCATTTTACATACCTCCCGCGCCACATAATACCGGAGATTTTTGTGTAATTTTTGACACAAAATCCCCAAAACACGTGTTTTTCGATTTTCGGGTGTTTGTTTATTTCAAGGCATCTTATATCCCCCTTCAGTTGTCAACCGGCCAATAGCCCTTCGGACTTTGCTCGCAACAAGGTCATCGGGCGTGAAGTCGCCAATTTCGTTACGGAACATATTGCGTACTTTTCCAATTTTATTTTGTGATTTTGATCAATATTTAAGAGTTTCAATAAGAACTGCCGAGCAGGCTGCGGAGCTTGCACGCATCCTGTGCTATGTGTGGGAGGGAAGTTATTCACAAAACCTGGATGTAAGGCGCGCCCAACTAAAAAGTGTGGTGTAGTTAACTTCTCCTGCCTGTAAAGTGCACTTTTGAGATATATAATAAGTGCATTTTAGAGACAAGTGACGTTTACTACACCAAGCTTTTTATCAAACGTTTTGTGTCTCCATACGACGGCACATTGCAGGTCGCTGCACGACGTGCTTATGAAAGGTTCTATGTTAGCATGACTCCAATGCAGAAAGAAGCCCTGCTGACTATTGGCCCGATTCGTAATCGGGTTTGCCAAGAAAAGTTTCAATATAAAATCGCTGCAGTTTTACAACCGGAATTACGGCTTCCGGACGTATCCCATGATCAAATTGCTGTTTGAAGATATTGGAAACAGCGCGATTTCCACTGCTTCTCATTCGCCATTTCTTCGTGAGACCCTTTTCATTTAGACTGAAATATTCTACAATAAAAATGTTGTAGGAAATGGTTTCGCCGTTCTCCGCCATACGTATTCTGGCCCTGACGGTCACATTAATCTGCGTCTCTTCAAAATGGCAATAACGAAACAAAACTTTGCTGCAATTGTTAATTATTCATTTGATTCTCGTTATTTGATGTTTTTACAGCACCAGAGAATGATCGACGCTTTTTGGCTCAGCAATGTTCAGCTGCTCATCGAGGCCTTTTACGCATTTCCACCACGCTATTTTTCGTCCTTTATTCCAAATGCCACCTATTTGTTGGAGGTAACCTGTTGTCGGCGGAATAAACGTTCCGGACTGAACGCTCATCGCCCCGCGATCTCTCTCCATTGTTCTCTCGTTTCTCTAACCGCCAGACAACGAGAGAACGGTGGAGAGAGATCACAGGGCAATGAGCGTACAGTCCGGAACGTTTATTCCGCCGACAATAATAAGAGAGTTCGATTACTTATTTGGTGACGCTCAGTTTCTGGACACGGCTGAATTTTCCGACGCTCTTCTTTCTGTAGTCGCTGCGACGACGAAGCTACGAGAGGATTCGAAGAAAGCCATGCGAATTTGGGTATGCTTCCCCATGCTTCTTTTGAGCACATTTGAGGCAGTGCCGTAGAATTCTTAGCCATCTCCGTGTACAAGACATCAAGCCCAAGGTTGGCGGCTGCAATATGGATACGTTATAATGGGAATCTTAGCTTCACAATCATCTGCTGGATCATGGGATCGTCTATTCGTGCATAGTTCTTGCTCGGTTCGATACATCGGAATACGAGGAATTGTCGAAGAACGCGTACTCTGCTGCGTTTGCAAGGTGAACAATTTAATTATCTGAACTTGGGGCTTGAAACACATGAATAGCTGCTTGAAGATTGTCGATGATCCTAAAAGTCTTAAAGAAAGACTGGGAAGAACTTTCATTTTCGAGCTGATCATTGGGATCGCTAAAGCTCTACGAGACGATCAGAACGATACCAGTCTCATTGTTCATCGTTCGCTCTTTCTTCAGTTAGAATGCTTCAAAGTTTGGCATCTGAATACTGTAGCATTGGGCAGTCAAATGGAAACAGCTGATCAATGTTCCAAATTGACATTGATGAGGCCGTTTGCATGTTCCATACGAGACAAATCGATGCATTTGACTCAAACGTCTGCTTGGATGAATGCACTTTTGCTCGACGTTTCCCAATTTCCGTACTCTATTTCCCAGACAGCCATCGGTCGGATCTTTTTGATCTTCGCCTAATCGACGGAAGCAAAGTTCTTCCCAGTCCTTCTTTAATACCGCCTTTCTCAATGGTCTCTAACCGTCCAAAACGGCAAGAGTAGCCCGTTTTCAATGAGAACATTCGCGTTCGGAACGGAATATTAGGCGTGTTTGGATCGCCGATAATATAATACATACACTGCGCTCGGCGATCAACATAACTAAAAATCAGTCTTTCGAAGTATTACAGGTTGATTTCAGACGAATCGTGGAACGCGATGATGCAGTAGCGTCTCCTGTACGAGTGGAAGAATCGAGGATTCAACCCGATTTCGATGCAGCCCGAGCGATTGGACGAAATCCGAAAGGAGAGCGGCAGCCACGCAACGATTACTACTTCCTGCTAGAAGACTGTGACGAGTTCTGAATATCCGTTTACGAAATCCCCACATATTCGAAGATATATGTTCCATCGATAAATTTACCAATAAATTCGATGCATATGCATCAGAAATGCATCTCTAACGAATCTTTTGTGGCTATAATGGAATTCATCCGGGACTTTCACCATTAAAGAGAGCCATTGACTTTTGGAATTTTCGATTATCATATATTCACTAACTTTTACGTAGGAATTGTCGCAATTCAAAATCATGCCGCATAAATGGACATGTGAAACACAACTGGTTATGTTTTAAAGAACAGAAATGACAACTACTGACTGAAAAAGTGAGACCAATCGTCTCCTATCTGCCTAATTTTTGTCACCTCGGAACTAATGGTTAGTCTAAATGAAATTCCATCGTATCAAATATCGCTTCGGAATCTTTCGGATGTCGAATAACTCACGTATGAAACATACGATTTTTGTCTCGTTTGTAAAGCATTTCCCGTTTCTCTGACATCTTCGTCCAGGTTGTTTTCTTGAAGAAAAGGATGGAGAAAAGATCATGTGCGCGCAGTACGTAAATGGTATTGTAATGTACGCGCCAAAAACAAATAACTTCGCTTTCATGCTTGTTTCATACTATTTGTGATTCAAACGATCGTGAAACCGTGCTTGAAAAGGTAGATCAAGTACGCAATCTCTACGTGAACTTTCTCTGGAGACAAATATCAAGACCAACAATCCCCCCAGTCCCTTGACTCCGCGTTCCTTTGTCGTTGTTTCGGCGGGCGTATTCCTGTGTTACCAGGCAGCGGACGAGTCGTAACCAACTCCTTTCCTTCTCAGCGGAGGGAAGCTAACAGAGAGAAGTACGCAAGTTGTGTCAACTACCACGACCTGGCCATGGGTGAGTCCTGTCTTATTGTCGAGCATTCATATTCTGCAAGCAGATCACTGTGGACAATCTGTTCCAGTCAGACTACATTCTATGATGAAACATTTCCATACATTGTGTAGAATCCATGGTGTTCTAATTTCCTTTTGCTTTCAGTAGGGGAACCACAGGTACTGAATCTGCTCTAACCTCTCTTTGAACCAAGAGCTCGTTTGAAATGTGGGTTTCTGATGGTCCCAGACTAATTGGGGGTTCCTGACTTACAAGGGAAGTCTTCAAACCTGATTTGGTCGAAACGAGGCTATGCGCATTCGAAAGCGCTCGTAAAGCTAGGTATATCTGAATCATCGGTAATTGCGAAAAGACATCTTGCGCGCGGTGCGAATCCATAATAGACGTGCGCTTTGGCACATTTGATAAAGTCTGTGGAGAATGGGCCAAAGCTCACGTCTATTATGGATTCGCACCGCGCGCAAGATGTCGTTTCAGACATACCTAGT
Source organism: Levipalatum texanum (assembly GCA_014805385.1). NCBI lineage: Eukaryota > Metazoa > Nematoda > Chromadorea > Rhabditida > Diplogasteridae > Levipalatum > Levipalatum texanum. Next base: position 17,053 of record JACMIG010001452.1, read on the forward strand.
TTTTCGAGCTCTTTCGAATGCGCATAGTCTCGTTTCGATTGGCCAAAGTAGGTCCGAAATCTTCCCTTGCTAGGGGGTTTATTTAAGTAATTCCTCTAATGGACACCAAAATTGATGAACATCTAGTGCATCCAATTTCCATAACTGGTGAAACCTGTTGCCCCATGGCCCATGGACCATGGAATGGAATTCTAATTCCCACTGAGTCTAAAATTCTGTGCAAAGTCAGAAAAAAAATAAAAATCTACGTAGAAAATCCTCAGGGTTCCCGGCAATATTGGCGACTAAAAAGCTGTCCGACCTGTTCTCTATCTTGCGTGTACAGGTTTAGGAATTACTGAAGGTTTTTGGAATTTGCCTTATTGCATCGATTGATTGATTCTTTCTTCTTTTAGCCGACGACTCCGAATCGCGCCGATCGCACAGCCGCGGCCATCACGGCGGAAGGGGAAGAGGTAATGGTTATTGTCTACGAAAGGAGTATTTACAACGGCCATATAAATAAAGGGGTGAGAATGAATATTGGTTCGCACCAGAGATCATATAAATCGTTCCGCGCGCACCTGTAAACTAAAAAGATGGAGCGCATTGAATTCGCTTGGGCACTCCTCTACAAACCGAACTCGATGAGGGCCAACTTTTTAGTTTTCAGGTACGAACCTCTGACGACAGTGTGCGCGCGGAACGATTTACAAGTTCTCTGGTGCGAACCAATATCATAAGCATCGTGTAGAGATAGAGAACATACATCAGACATTTTGGACCTATTCCGCCTACTCAGCCTATTCTGCCTTTACTACCATCTTCAGGTTGCGGTGGCGGCGGGATGCGCGGGGAGCACTTCGAGCGCTTCCGCGAAGCCATGGCTGACAATAGGTTATTTTTGTGATTAGTGCGATACGGTCCATAAATTGGTCCATAAATTCCATAAATGGTCCATAAATTGTCCATAAATTGATGGATGAACGAATGGCTTCATTCTCGGTCCATAAATTGTCCATATATTGATACATGGTCCATAAATTGATGGATGAAGGAATGGCTTCATTCTCGGTGTGGGTGAAACCTATTCCATTGGATTGCAATTGCATCTTCTCTTGCCCCACTTCCGCCTATTTCAATTTCACTCTGTTACATTTTACAATTAGCTAGCAAAGGAATCGGACGGCAATATTTATGTATGCACTTGGCAGTGCACTGCGCAGTGGCTACTATCCAAAGATTGTAATGGGGCTTTCGCCTGCGTGACTGGATAACGGTAACATTTTGGGTTCATTCTACTCCTTCCTAAAAGTTCGTGATCTGGAGAAATGGCCGTGTTTTGCATTACAAAATGAATCGAATTATCGCGTGGTTTTAAATGTTCTTCCTCCTCTTCCAAAGGATAGTCGATTGTGGTCATGATGAAAACAACTTTACACTTGTTTTAGAGAAATTTTCGATCGCAACCTCACCAAGCTGACCCCGGAGGCGCAGAAGCACGCTATCCAGGTAAGAACAGCGTAATGACAGTTGATTCGTTATTTGCGCAATTCCGAGCTTTTCTGAATCCATGATTGCGCGTGCACTGTGTTTTCGATTGGAAAAGGTTGGCAGACTGGCATTAACCCTCTAAGAAAAGAATTAGCTCCACCTGTGCAAAAGGAATCGGATGTCCTGGCAGCTTGCACTAGCCACTGTTCGAAAAAAAACTTAGATCTCTCTAATCCTCTCACTTTGCATTTTTATATTTTCAGATCCGTGAAGTCTTCGAGGATCGCAGCAAGGATGGCGAAACCGTGCGAGAGGAGGTGAGCGTTCTCGACCAAAAAGCCTCAAAATTTCATTAAAAATTTATTCGAAATATGCTATCCAACGAAGCGTATTTGCCAAGGCAAACAACACAGCATAACAAGAACAATAAAATGTTATTATACGAATTTCCCAGATTCACGCCATAAAAGCCGGCCTTTCGCAGGACATCCGTGATGAGCTCGATGACCACAAGTGAGCTTTTTTATCTTGTTGAGTTTTGTTGCATGAATATTGTTATATTCTCAAAATAAAAAAACTGATCTTTCAAATTACAGACACCGCATGATGCGCGAGATGCATCGGGAGCGTGGGGAGGAGTGTGGAGGCGAGGGTTCGTTTGAATGAATCACCTCTGCGTGATATACGAGCGATAGAAATATCCGATGCGGAGGATACGCTTTTTATCCATATGTAGGTAAAGATGCTGGTGATACTCCGTATATCAAGTAGCAGCTCAAGCACGAAATGAGCGATAATATTATACGATCTTTCGCATTGATATTTCTCTCGTAAATGATGAAAATCATCAGATGACGAGACGGCCAGTGGAGTGCAAAACCTCCGAAAAATTTTATGCGAAGGCAAAGCAGCTCCGTTCGCGCCCATGAAATAGAAGGTAGAACGGCGTGATTTTGTGATATGTACTGAATGAACTGCTAGAGTGCACCTGATACACTCATTTAGCAAATTAGAAGCAGCATTATTTTCAAACGTCCAAGCATTTTCCAAGCAATAATGAGCAAGGCGAGACTGAACCAAACATTTCAAATCGGTTTCAGTCGTTCAAGATTTCACACATTTGATGGAAGCTCGCGATAGCTTAAAGGCACTTAAACTTTCCACTATATGCAATTTTCTGATTTCACCACTCGAACGTACGGTGTTCAAATGTGCTTAGAATTAGATACAACTGATGACGTGGAAAGTTTCCGAAAAAAATGTACTGATTACCATGAAACGTTTTGAACAAGAACGTGATGTTATGGGAGAGGAGAAGAATTGAGAACTGAACCGGAGCGTCTTGTCTCAATATTTCGAATATTTGCAGGCCACCGCTCTCGAAGTCGCCCACGTCGCCGAGGGACGGACTGAATTATCTTCTTCGATCAAGAAGATGCATTTTTGGGTTGGGACATGCTATGCTATCGATAAAGCCAGTAATACCGAGATTAGCAGGCTAAACCAAGTCGTTTTTGCACTTGGTCCTACTACATAAAGCGCCTGCATGTCTCTGCGTGCGTAACGACATGTGCATCACGGGCGGGGGGTCAGCCCCAGCGAAACGGCGGCGCCGCCAAAGTAATCGATGAGTCTCGCCCAGACAATCGATAATCGCCGCCAGTCAAAGTGTTCTACCACGACAGCCCTGCCTTGTTAAGGGCCTAAATGAAAAATCGAATCAATAACTTCTGTTCAGTTTTTCACGCTCTACAACTTTCTAGAACATCGCAAAACGATTAGAAGTGATCCTAAGGACTTGATGCGTTTTTCGTGAAAAC
>JACMIG010001453.1:7224-20304 GCA_014805385.1 Levipalatum texanum
AAATCGACCACGAGAAGACGATTCCGCATATTCCCAAAATCCGTAATTTCCGGAAAACCCTACTTTCCGGATCCGGAATTCACGGAATCGGTCCTAGAGGCGCGGGACCTTGACCAAAAGATGACATAGCCCATAATCGTCGGCCAGAGGATGACAATTCCGCATAATCCGAAAATCCGTGAATTCCACCTTTGGATTTAGGGGGGGGTAGGTCAAGGTCCCGTGGCTCTAGGACCGATTCCGTAAAATCCAGTTCCGGAAACTAGGCAAAAATGAAATTTACGGATTTCGCGAATATGCGGAATCGACTCCCCGTGACCGATTTAGTGGGGGTAGGTCAACATCCCGAGGCACACTGATCATGCTTTTCGCACTTTGCCCCAACCTACAGACGAACATTAGCAAATAACGATGAATGTCTCGTTTAATAGACGCCACATAGCGATGTTTGATCCGATTTCGCTAAAAATTGGCATGTGTGCTTATTAGAGGATGCCCTACTACCATGCACATTAAGAGCACTGGATCTTCAATATGCCCATAGTTAGTTTTGGCTCATGTTTGAAACATATGAAATAGTCGATATTGCGAATGTCGTAACGTCAAATTATGAAATATATCAGATATGAACCGTCACCACGCAAGTATCAAAAAGAGCTCTTATTTTCAGAAATCGGCCTTTTCTAAACCGAAATATACAAACTTCAATATTTGGGATGGTCGAACTTTGATTGCATGTATATCCCACGGCGATTTTTTCTGGGAGGGTTCCAATATACAGGGTGATAGCCCTTGCCTCCCCGAACACAACGCACTATTTTGTCAAAAATATGCTTCACGTGGCCGAGTGTGGGGACATTTTTCCTAAACTCAAAAAAGTGAGTTCTATTTAAATTGACGTCAGATCTTGGTGCCTTGATACCATAATTGATGGGTATGACGTAAAGAAGCTCCTTTCAATTACCTATCGAACGCGCCCAAAAACGCCCCAAATGGATGAAGTTGTCGGGTTTTATGAACATTTGAAAAAGTGTCCACTCACTTTTGCACACTACTGTAGTGCTCGTGAGCTGCAAAGATTACATTGTAATATGAGAGAATTTTACATATTTCATCGTGACAGTTCTGAACATACCGAGATCGGATGACGTGGGCGCAAAGCCCTGATCGATCTTCCACTGCTTCACCGCTCCGCAAGAGAGTTTAATTTGCTCCGTCGGATGAACTGCCAGGGATCTTAAATGTGTCGTTTTTATACCCTGCACCGTAAGCCTCGTTAGCTCAGTTGGTAGAGCGTCAGACTTTTAATCTGAATGTCACGGGTTCGAGCCCCGTACGAGGCTAATATTTTTGTCATCCTAACCGAATGAAGTCGGAGTGAGCTTCGAATTCCGCAGTGCGCTCGCCCGTGTTGTAGTCGAAAACGCGGATCATTCTGTAAGATTTTATTTGTTTTAGATGTTGAATATTAAAAAAATTACTTGTCATCGCTTCCCGTGACAATCGACCCCGTACGAGGAACGAAGATTGCTGCACGAACGGGACCTTCAGAAACCTGCAGAAGGTTATTGAAAAACGGACACGAATATACTGGGTCGCATGTAAATAATGATTATCGACAGAAATTGTCAGAGAATGCTGTTCGCAACAGTTTGACCATTTCGGAGCGAAAATGTACCTACCTTGATATCGCGCACGACCTGCGAAGTCTCCGTGTTATAGATGCTGACCTGAAGGAAATCATTTATCAGTTTTCTGGAATTTTAAGCTACAATTTCAATGAATGGTTCTGATCATTTGTTTTCAATTTTAATATGAATATTTGAAGGAAGCTCACATGTCCGTCGAAGAATGCACGAAGGATCCACGGCTTCTCGGGATGGGAGTCGATGGCCTTGACCTTGTCGGAAGGCAGGAGGGTCTTGCTCTTGATGCAAACGTTGGGAGACATCTGAACCCATGAGTTCTTCGTTTTCTATCGTCATGAACGCGCAATTAGACACTAGTGGCCAAGGAGAGAAAGAGGAGCGATTTCTGAGTGTCTCTTCGTCGATCAGCGAGTCTATTTATCTTGTTCGAGAGGGTGACAGAGACTAAGAGGCCAGTTCAAGAGATCGCTTCAAAGTGTGCGTTCAATTTGTAAACCTCCGAGAGACAGCAACTGCACTGGAGAGAGAAGACAACGAGACAGTCCACGTGGAAGGGAGGAGTTGGTTGTGATTATCTGGCAACGTGGAAGGTACCGCGTTGGAAGGGGGTGATTCCTGATTCGTTTCTGATCACCGCTATCTCCTTCCCACGCATCCATGACTAACGTGATCGAAGTTCAACTTTTTAGACCTGAGCGCCGAAATACGCTCCTCAATTTAACTATTTTGCAAAATTCATATGACATTCATTTCCGAGCGCAAGATTTGAGCTTTATTACACCGGTCTGTTCGAGATCAGTTTCCGATAATTAGTAGGCATAAATCAGGCTTTGAAGTTTTCGAAGCGAACGGCAAGCTTCTTGCGTCGCGCAATGTCATCGAGCACCTGCAATGAAGCAGTTGACTTGATCACGAGATGTTGTTCTATGTGGGGTACTGTAGTTCCAAGTAAATTTGCTCCTCTAATCACCTCGTAGACGTCTTTTCCGCTGCTCTCCGGGCAGGTTGCCCACATGAAGATGAGGAAGGCGACCGTTGGTACGAGGAAGGCGAGGAGCGTCCAGGCACCGATCACATTGCCGATCGGGTAGAACAGGAACTCCACGACGATCTTGGCGAAGGCCTGCAGGCGCAGATTGAAACGGAAATTCAGTTTTCATTAGTTCATAATGTGCTAGGATTGTGTTTCATTTTGCTTTGGAAATGTCTTGAGTAAAAAGGTTATAGAGCCCAATCAGGAAGCCTTGGTGGAATGAAAGCCGAGTCGTTATCGGCGATATTTGATGATGATATTTCGCTATCTCCTTTGTTGTCTGGCTCTTCGATTCATCTACGATGGAAAGAAAGGATGGAGATTTACATTTGATACCGATCAATTTTCCTGTTTCTTCGGAGAAAAAATGCAATATCTTACTCCATCTCTCTTGAGAAATATGCAAGCCCGGATTGAAATGAAGCGAGAGTACTGGAGGTTCAAAGGTCATTTGACTCAGTAATGGTCAACTCTGTATACAGAAGTAATTGAAACTTCCACGACACCTCCAGGCCCGCAAGGATGGAGACGGCATTGATGAGAAGTGATCGAGGGACGAGTTCGGCTGCGTAGAAGCGGGAGATGGAGCCGAGACCGGCGCCATTGGCGACGAGGAGCACGCAGAAGGCGACGAACGTCAGGATCTGCAAGATGAAATATGTATTTTTAGAACTTATTTAGAGATGCTCTCCTTCTTTTCTCAGCGGACAGCTGCACTAGCTTTGTTTCTTGATCTGTGAGAGGCAAATAGAGAAAGAAAGGCATGTCTGGACTTTCGGATTTGGGTGCAAAGTTCCCGAGAGGGGGTTTGTAACGAGCTGCACCCCAAACAGATAAGGCGCTGATCGCTGTCTCCGTCTATTCTTTCGCTGTGTGCCCGTGCTGTAGTGTACACTTTGTGTGGTGCAACGTGCACGATGAACGATGAACCCCAGCATATTGTAAATTCGAAACTTTGCGTGACAACAGGCGCAATCGGCTACATAATCTCTCATCTGTCTCTTCTGTGAGAGACTGGACGAATGAAGAAACGCCGGACATTTACGGCCTATTCTCCTTTCTCTAATTAGACCTTTTTGGAACCCCGAACCAACCTTGAATCTATCGCCGATGAGAATGCCTGCCATCATGGAGCCAATCGCGACGACGGAAATGACCGTAGAGGACAGGAGCAGTGGACGTCGTCCTAGCTTGTCTACGAGGAGCACGGGGATGAGAGTAGCCGGGATGCGGAGAAGGCCGATGATGAAGGAACCTGGACAGAATATATTTTGTTGATGTAGGCCAGTTTCAAGGCGCTTTGAATGTGAACGAGCTGATCTACACATTTTATCTGTGTCCTTTCAGAGAAAAAGAACAAGCCCTCCCTCAAGCCTGCCTTACCATAAACAGGGAGAATATAGTATGTTCCTACGAAAAAAAAATGCAACCCCCCTTTTTGACAAATGCGCAGCAAAAATGCAACCCCCTCTTTTGCACTTGGAAAAAATTTTCTCGGCCGCTTCGCGGCCAAAGTTGGATGCTTTAGTACTTACAGTACCTCAGGAGCCACTGGTCTTTAGCAATAAGCAGATAATTTTTATCCGTCTTAATGCTTGAAGACCTCTCATTATCAGTGCCTTGCAGGTGAAGTCCCTGATGCGACAACCGTTCGGAACACCGTCGTCGTCGCAAGGACTGCAATCCGAACTACCCGAACTACCACCACCCTCTGTTCCCTCACCACCCAGTATCAAAGAATGTGTTTATTTGCTAGACATATTAACACGTGCGATAACGATAAAACTAAGCTTGTTATTGTTTCATTCAATATTATCATTTCGCATGGTAATGAGACATGAGAGCATCCGAGTCGGATGATCCGACAAGCAATGAAAAGACCGGCAGTGGAGTCGATGTGGAAACGTATGTTGTACCCTGTACCATGGAAGCAGTCTACTAGAATGCGAGCATCATCTTTTTGTCTTCTTTTACTCAGTTGCCTGCCTATCACATCCCACAACTCCTCTCGTACTCATGCTCCCTCCTCCCCACCACCGCTTACCCTCCTCCTCCCCCATCATCGTCTGTTCGTACGTGGGAGTGCGGTGGAGGAAGAGGGCAGAGAGAGTCTCTTTCATGTTGTAGACTAGTACACAGATCTATTTTAGTGGTTCACTCAAGACCCCAAGGATTTTGGTTGAAGGTGGTGAGATGCTGCTAGGGAGGAGGGGGAATGAGGGCACTAAGGCCCAAAATGGCACTTCCGTCACATTCGGCGGGTCTCCACGTGTAGCAGAGACCTACTGTTAGTGAAATATATCAAAAAGTATGAGGATTAATGGGTGGAAGTGACCACGGTTTCAGATTCCCCGCAGTGCACTGTTTCCTGCACCAGTTATTCCATTAGTCGATGCATTATATAAATTATATGGACATCCGAGAATATTCGGCGGGTTCGAGCGTGTAGTAGACACATAGTAATATTTTTCTATCACAAAAAACCGCATCAAAAACAAGCGGAAGTGCCCAGGGATTTGATTTCCGTGTCGCGCGGAATGGTGCGAAAATGGCACTTTTCAAGCCCCTGCCATTCCCATACTTTTGACTTTCATAAAAAACGGCAACCCCCTTCGATAGCCAACTTTTTATGGACAACAAGCCTACATAATTCGTTTTTCCAAGAACATGCGAAATAGTATCAAACGGAAGCGATTTAGATTCGGAAGATAGGCGCAAAAACATCCCTGTTTTTTTACCTTTCCAGCCAGAAAAAAGGGCGAAAACTGGATTTTCTGGATTTTCGGCGGATTCGCGGATCTAGCTAACATTCTCAGCTTTCTTTTGATATATAAATATGTTCATTTTACTTCGTGCAAATAGGCAGGAAATCGGTTTCCCTTTTCGGAAGATAGGAAAATTCGATCAGTTTGCGATAGCTTTTCTACACATCGGAACTAGTGTGCGATACTTCAATGATGAGGGGCGGAGACATTGTAGCAGCTCGAAGAAGAGTTGAATGATTTCGTCCATTTTTTCTTTTTGCTTTTCCTGTCAAAACGAATAAATTTGGGGGAAACTATTTTAACGAGAAAAGTGAAGACAATGGGATATAAAGAAAGCGGAGGATTAGGAGAAGAGAATGAGGGGGATAGGCAGGCTGGGTAGAGGAAGACAAAAAGATGATGCTCGCATTCAAGTAGACTGCTTCCATGGTACAGGGTACAACATACCTTTCCACATCGACTCCACTGCCGGTCTTTTCATTGCTTGTCGGATGCTCTCATGTCTCATTACCATGCGAAATGATAATATTGAATGAAACAATAACAAGCTTAGTTTTATCGTTATCGCACGTGTTAATATGTCTAGCAAATAAACACATTCTTTGATACTGGGTGGTGAGGGAACAGAGGGTGGTGGTAGTTCGGGTAGTTGGTGCAGGCTGTCCTTGCGACGATGGTGGAATGGTTGCATCCGTAGGGTTTATCCGCAAGACAGGGGATGGATATTTAGTCAGAGGCCTTTGAGCAATAATACAGTGAAGAATTAACTGTTTTATCGCAACTGGCCCAACTCCCCCCACTATTCCGAAAATGCAAGCCCTATCGAAAATTTCTGAAAATGCAACCCCCCCACCTAAAATATCCGGAAGCCACTGGAACCACTATATATTCCCTGACCATAAAGTGCTTGATCCAGAGAGAAGTGTGCCATGCCGTGCATGACATACGTCGAGTACGATCGCAAGCAACGCGCTCCCGTGAAGACATAGGCGATCTGAATAGTCACTGATTATCAAATGCTCACAACAATTCCGTCTCTTCAATTGAAGTACCAGTTCAAAGCAAAAAGTCGGTTCTGACGCATTTCTAAACGATGTTTTGATTAGAAACTGAAAATGGTGTGACACAATTCAGTTTCAGAATGAATACGCTCCTGGGACTACCTTGACGACGACTCCGAGCCATGCAGCCCAACGAATGACGGATTCGCGCTCCGAAATGTCCGCCCATGGGTTGAAGGCCACATAATTCCCTGTAAATCGACTTGTTTAACATTCCCATCAGTACATTCTGCACTGCAGTCTGTAATATATTACCTTGCGCTTCCTGCCCGTTTCCACCAGATTTTCGTCGCTTCTTGTGAAGGCGTCTTCTACAATGAGCAGTTTTCCGCGTATTTTCAGAACAGTGAAGAAATTGATATTGAAAGTTGTCTAGTCCATAACTGTTTTACATCATATGGGATGTTTCATGGTTCCCGTGTACAATCACTCCAGTACCTTCCGTGCCGGAGTCGATGCTGACGAGGCTCTTGGTTCGGGCCTTGATCTCGTCGACTACGAGGGCGTTTGTTTCCGTGACTCCATAGTAGCGGGCGAGTGCTGCGCGGGCCTGAATTGTTCTCTTTCCCATTCTCCACAAACAGGTTGACTACAGGGGAGACACGAAGCGAATGGTGGATTATCATTCACGTCCTACCTCTTTCACGTGCAAAAGTATTAAAGAAGGAGTAGGAGGAAAGTTTATGATTACTGTCATTATGGAAATCTAGACCAGCCATATGCAAAGTTTCCTCTTACGCCTTCTTTAACCTCGATAAATGAGGAATCAAACGAAATATGACAAGCATTGGAGACCAACTTTGGTCTCGTCACTCTCCCTATGCAGGATGGACACGGGCGAATCGGGCACGAGGGCGAAGAGGACGGTCGAGAAGACGACCACCGGAATGTTTGGGAGGAAGACGAACTGCCACTCCGTCGCATTAGTAAAGGGGATGCCGACCGCCTGGCATAGCACGGAACCTGTGGCGCAATCGGTTAATGCGGGGATTGGAGATTGAGGGTCGGGAGATCGGATCCTCCACCCACCAGCAGCCATGGAGAACTCTTGGAGAGCAGCTGCACCACCTCTCATCCCGGTGGGAGCGCACTCAACTATCCAAACGGTGACATTCACGGCGTTGATGCCATTCGAAAGTGACCTGTGAAATAAGCAGATTTCATATATTTATAAAAACATTTCGCTATCACGCGTGTAAAATGTAACCGCAACATTTAGTGCTACCGTTTCAACTCTGTGCAGCAAAAATCGGATTCCGTCATCCCAATTTCACAAAGTGTTTCGATAGAATTTCTGGGGCAAAAAATAGCGAATGTCTCTTTCAATACTTACTTGCCTCTCCCTTTCGAGTGTGCAGCAAGTCCGATTTTATCCACCCGACACGCAAAGTACTTTGCTCCTATCCTTTTGCTTCCTCCACTCTTCGATCTACTAAAGGACATGGGCCGAGATCAGACGGTCCCAATACAAGGGACCCTAAGGTGACAATGAGAGAAAACAGCCGTGTATTTTCTACTACGAAAATGAAACCAAACATTCGCTTTGTATTTCCGGACCGAGGCATTTATTATTCAAGCGATCAAAGATAGTATTGTACAGTCCTCGTTTACTCCCAGTCCGCCTTGAGCATCTCGAAGTATTTGTCCGTTTCCGAAGCTGGCTCAAGAACTACGACTCTGGGCACGGTCCTGATGCAAGTACAGAAGATTGCAGGAAAGAGGAGCACACCGCTTTTCCCCCAGCACGGCAGAAGTCGCCCCGCTGTCTTGCGAAGGCCCTTGTGTAGGTGGATGAGCAGCTGTTTCATGGCCACGCAGGCGGCAGCATGGCCCTGGGAGAGGAAGGCGGTGCAGGAAAGGAGGAGATTGGGTGGGGGTTGGGAAGGAGCAAGAGGAAGTAACAACCCACGATCATGAAGATGGTCCATGCCGGTGAGGCATGTAGGGAGCACGCAGCCCACATTGTTATCGGGACGATGCTAAAGAGGCGAAAGACGATAGTCAGAACACATGCAGGCACGGTGTTCTCGCGGGCGTGCCAAAAAATTTCATCCCCATTTTCGGCTGGCTCAGTGGTCTAAGGCGGGGGTACCAGTCGAGAGGAAAAGGGTTGGCAGGTTCGATCCCCGCCGGGGACCGAACTTTTGCGAAGTTTCCGTGAGGCTCATAACCTCTTGTACATAGCTCTCATACGTCTCGAAACTGTTTGCAAACAGCTTCGCGTGTATTATGATCGGAAAAGTCGGATGCTATCGTTCTCACATATGTACACTCTGCGGGCACATGTTTGAAATGTCATATCTTTTGAATGGCTTCTCCATTTCTTGTCGGAAAAGACTTTCAAATCTCAAGTCATAAACTTTGACGCCTGCTGAGCAATTAATCTAGGGATATCAAAAGAACTGTTCCCTAGAAGGATGAATCAATGACGATTTTGGGTTAAAATAGCACGATATTAGTACCGTATATCTAGATGAACACTATGATTGACCTCTTGTATGCAGGATATGTTGCCCCATGGACTTAGGGATAATTTGCATTCCATAAGAGGTCCGCAATAAGTCCACATTGTGGAAACCACTCGAGATTGCTCAAAATCGGGATTTTCGTCGAAATATTACGATTTATCGATCCGTACGCCCAGCGCTGACCATTTGGACCCTCAAAAGTGGGAACAGAATTTTTCTCCATAAAATTCTGCATAGGAAGGAATCGTTCTCCAATCTTTGACACTTCCCATTCTTGGAGAAATTTTTTTAAAAGTTCAAAATGGACGAAATCGGCGGAAAAACGGCGGTTTTTGCCACCGTACGGCGAAATCGGATGAGATCGACCCCCAAAAGTGGGGACAGGATTTTTCTCCATAAAATTCTGCATAGGAAGGAATCGTTCTCCAATCTTTGACACTTCCCATTCTTGGAGAAATTTTTTCAAAGTTCAAAATGGACGAAATCGGCGGAAAAACGGCGGTTTTTACCACCGTACGGCGAAATCGCATGAGATCGACCCCCAAAAGTGGAGACAGGATTTTTCTCCACAAAATTCTGCATAGGAAGCAAACGTTCTCCAATCTTTGACACTTCCCATTCTTGGAGAAATGGTTTTCAAATGTTGAAAATAATCGAAATCGGGGGAACACGACCATTTTCGCTACCGTATGCCTGATATTGACCATGTAGACCTCCAAACTGGGGTCATGATTTTTCGCCACAAAATTCTGACCAGGATCCATGCTTTCAGAAGGTCCTTTTAGTTCGTATTCATAGCAAACGCTTTTTGTCACGCCCTTTGTATGGGCGCGAGAACACCGTGTGCAGGGAGGATGGCTCGCGAGTACTCCAGGATCTCGTACATCTGTCAATTACTCTGTGCAATGATGTCTTCATCGGTAGAACCTGGTATCGCGCACTAAAAGAACTCTTGCCATAGATACTGGCATAGCGACGACGACTGTAGCAGTAGAGGAAGATCGTAAGCTCAAAATGGACAATTTTTGATGTCCCAGGGGCCTCTAGTTATCCGCCGCCTTTTTCTGACAATCCTTTTAGGAAAAAACATCCAGTGCGGCTTCATTTTATTATCGCAAAACACAAAAGTGCAAAATGGCGCTCGAAAACACGAATGACAAGCTGTACACGCTGAACACACTATTTGCGTCGGTTTTTTCACAAGTCCCTTTGAACGCAGATGATTTCTTACATTCAATGACGACGAGTCCAGTATGATGAGAACAACAATGCCGAGAGTGAAGAGGCACTCTGCAATTGGTAGCTTCTACCGTGGGGAATATCGCGGGGGATGCCGACCATGGTGGAGGTAGGCGATGAAAAGACCAAATGCCGCTGTTGATGCTACAACGAAAAAGGAAACTACGACGCTCGGACGGCGCAACTCGTATTCATTCAGGTGCAGACTGGCGTAGAACCTGCAGAGCTCTTTTGTCATCACAACTAGTTCAAACTAGTCTATTTTCCTTCCTCAACCTTTCACCTCCAGCCGATCGTACTTCATCCCATAGCTCTTCTCCCCGCTTTTCACACCCCACTCATGTCGTTTCTTGTCTTAGCCTACTTCATCTCCATCCCCCCTCGTTCACATCCCCCTCACCGTTCCCCCACAATGAAGAGAGTGCTGCAGCAGGAGGAAGAGAATGAGCCCTCATGGAGCAGGTGCCAACCGCTGTTCCCTTCGAAGAGACCCTTTTTACCTTAATATCACTACTTCAATCGTAAATCATCTTCATTCCTCACCTTGAAAACCCGACATGGACATTAACTCGTTACTGGATATCGCGCATTGTGCGATCAGTATGAGCAGTTGCGTAGTCAGCGAGAGGAGAATGAGAGCTCTGTACGAATTTGCTATCAATCCCCCTGCATATCTAGGCTAGTGAAAAGAGGATAAAGGATAATAAGATGATAAAATATTAGATACTACTCTCTTTCTTACAGTTGTCTGCATAAACATTACACGGAATTTTTTTTACATCTGCATAAACATTAAACGGAATTTTTTTGGCAATTCCAGGTTCGTTTTCTGAACTCTCTTCAAAGGATGTAGCAACATCGGAAAGTTGAAATGATCGCAATTATAAAATCCTCTCAATTGAAATGATCGCAATTTTAAAATCCTCTCAATAAGTACCAATACTAGTACTTCTGTACTTCACAATGGTTATCGTTATTCGTGAAAAAAACGAAACATGATTTCGGTATAAGATTACATGCGAGGGAAACGCAGCCGATATTCAGGAACCGTGACTAAAGACGAATGCGATGTCTTGGGGAATGTCTTCTATGCGCGGAACCATCCAAACAACGTGTTGCGTTACGGGCGAATAAAGGCAATGACGAATTATTTGATATTTTTGTTGTAGAACGTTCTACAATCGTCTTTTGCCAAACGAAGTATGTGATTGTAAACACCAATGTACCAAGTCACGCCACCCAGGTCCTTCGGTTGTACCATCGTCTCCGGTCGGTTCCCCTTTTGCTCAACTGGTACAACAAACGAATCGTAAAGTTCGTATAATTCACTTTAGGAACTAGATTTGACGTATTCTTTTTACGTAACGCTTTGCGGGCGATGTTTGGTGAACTTTACTGGCATGAGTGACATATTTTATGCGAGCAAATATTTCTATGCTCGACAGATTTCCAGCGTGTATAATCTCCGTCACTTCCCTCTACAGGATCATTGATGCGTTGGTCCGACGTGACTATTCTGATTGTTAGAATGACAATGGGTGCGGAGCGTGCTTTGAAGGAGCAAGACATCACTCATTTCCGGGTCCCGAAGCTTCAGCTGGCGAAGTCAGCTCGCGATGCTCTGCAATGTTAACATTCACAAAACGAGTCATAGTATTGTCAAAAAGCCGCAAAGACGCAAATTTTTTATAGGGAAATAGGCATATCGGTTGCATTCTAATTACACTTGGCGTCGCGTTGGTTGCTAGTTCGAAATCAAAGCTGGCGACCGCTAGATCAAACTGGTACTAAGCATAGAAATATTGCAAAAGGTTTTGCTCCTGTGTATAACCTTGCAATACAAAGCATTTGGGGCAAAATCACGCGTCCAGCACCGAACCTCGAATCTAACTTAGTTTAGACAGAAAGTGCAGGAATTAAATGATCTTTATGTTATAAACATGATTATTGTTCAGGAAGTGATAAATCCGTAATGCATTAGAGATTGTTTGGGATTGGGCGACATTGTCGATGCGTAGATTATTCGCTTTTATCTCGGGAAAGGTCAATGCCGTTTATGCATGCTTCTTCCCTCATGCGAAAGCAGAATATCCCTCTCATTCTTCTCTTCCAGCAGTCTCCTCTTGTTGCAGTTCCGTTTAATCCGGGATAACATGTATCCGACATTTGCATACTTCGCCTTGGTCATGTCTCTACTCACCAATGGCATCTTCATTTACATCATGTTCTCAAGGGCTAACGCTCAAATCGGCTCTTATCGGCTACTTTTGACATCTTTTTCAATAAATGACATCATTCTCTCATTTCAATACGCTGTTCTACTTCCGGTTTGATATTTGTCAATAAATAGCAAATAAAGGGTTTCTCAGACCATGATTCAAGACAACACTGGATTCCTTTTTGTACCACTTGCCCTACGAAACTACGATGAATGGATCGGGTGCCTTTCCTCCATTATTGCAATTGCTCTGTTCTACGAATCGATGATTCTGCTCGTGTTTCATTACATTTATCGCCTCTGCGTCATTGTCAAGTAAGCTACCGACTAGGGGGTGTAATGTGATAGTCTGTAAAGAAACGGAGCTTTCATATTGTCTACTTCTTAGACGGAGCTACGTATTGTCTGGAATTTGCATGCTTCGCTTTCATATTATCGCCTGTCTTATACGGAGCTCCGTCTAAGAAAGTAGACAATACGGAGCTCCGTCTAAGAAGTAGACAATATGATAGCTCCGTTTCTTTACAGACTATCACATTACACCCCCTACAGAACATATTTGATGAATTAAGATTGCCATCATGTTTCCAGTTAAGAAATTGGAATCGCAAAGCAAGAAGATTAGCAACTCGCATTCGAGCGGCTGA